>BRZY01000026.1:0-173662 GCA_030159175.1 Glycyrrhiza uralensis | reverse complement strand
TTGGTCCGTCGGCCTTCTTTGGACCAAGATCGCCTCGTTCGTCTCGTTCATCCATCTTCGTCCTCCCATTTGATCCGTTGGGCTTCTTTTGACCAAGTTCGTCTCGTTCGTCCGTCTTCGTCCTCCCATTTGATCCGTAGGCCTTCTTTGGACCAAGTTCGTCTCGTTCATCCCTTTTCGTCTTCCCATTTGTTCCGTTGGGCTTCTTTGCACCAAGTTCGCCTCGTTCCTCCATCTTCGTCCTCCCATTTGGTCCGTAGGCCTTCTTTGGACCAAGTTCGTCTCGTTCGTCCATCTTCGTCCTCCCATTTGATCCCTAGGCCTTCTTTCGACCAAGTTCGTCTCGTTCGTCCATCTTTGTTCTCCCATTTGATCCGTAGGCCTTCTTTGGACCAAGTTCGCCTCGTTCCTCCATCTTCGTCCTCCCATTTCATCCCTAGGCCTTCTTTGGACCAAGTTCGCCTCGTTCGTCCATCTTCGTCCTCCCATTTGATCCGTTGGGCTTCTTTGGACCAAGTTCGTCTCGTTCGTCCGTCTTCGTCCTCCCATTTGATCCCTAGGCCTTCTTTGGACCAAGTTCGCCTCGTTCGTCCATCTTCGTCTTCCCATTTGATACGTAGGCCTTCTTTGGACCAAGTTCGTCTCGTTCGTCCATCTTCGTCCTCCCATTTGATCCGTAGGCCTTTTTTGGACCAAGTTCGCCTCGTTCGTCCATCTTCGTCCTCCCATTTGATCCCTAGGCCTTCTCTGGACCAAGTTCGTCTCGTTCGTCCATCTTCGTCCTCCCATTTGAACCCTAGGCCTTCTCTGGACCAAGTTCGCCTCGTTCGTCCATCTTCGTCCTCCCATTTGATCCCTAGGCCTTCTCTGGACCAAGTTCGTCTCGTTCGTCCATCTTCGTCCTCCCATTTGATCCCTAGGCCTTCTTTGGACAAAGTTCGCCTCGTTCCTCCATCTTCGTCCTCCATTTGGTCCGTCGGCCTTCTTTGGACCAAGTTCGCCTCGTTCGTCTCGTTCATCCATCTTCGTCCTCCCATTTGATCCGTTGGGCTTCTTTTGACCAAGTTCGTCTCGTTCGTCCGTCTTCGTCCTCCCATTTGATCCGTAGGCCTTCTTTGGACCAAGTTCGCCTCGTTCGTCCATCTTCGTCCTCCCATTTGATCCCTAGGCCTTCTTTGGACCAAGTTCGTCTCGTTCGTCAATCTTCGTCCTCCCATTTGATCCCTAGGCCTTCTTTGGACAAAGTTCGCCTCGTTCCTCCATCTTCGTCCTCCATTTGGTCCGTAGGCCTTCTTTGGACCAAGTTCGTCTCGTTCGTCCATCTTCGTCCTCCCATTTGATCCCTAGGCCTTCTTTGGACCAAGTTCGCCTCGTTCGTCCATCTTCGTCCTCCCATTTGATCCCTAGGCCTTCTTTGGACTTTGTTCGTCTCGTTCCTCCATCTTCGTCCTCCCATTTGATCCCTAGGCCTTCTTTGGACAAAGTTCGCCACGTTCCTCCATCTTCGTCCTCCATTTGGTCCGTAGGCCTTCTTTGGACCAAGTTCGTCTCGTTCCTCCATCTTCGTCCTCCCATTTGATCCCTAGGCCTTCTTTGGACCAAGTTCGCCTCGTTCGTCCATCTTCGTCCTCCCATTTGATCCGTTGGGCTTCTTTGGACCAAGTTCGTCTCGTTTGTCCATCTTCGTCCTCCCGTTTGATCCGTAGGCCTTCTTTGGACCAAGTTCGTCTCGTTCGTCCATCTTCGTCCTCCCATTTGATCCCTAGGCCTTCTTTGGACCAAGTTCGTCTCGTTCGTCCATCTTCGTCCTCCCATTTGATCCCTAGGCTTTCCTTGGACCAAGTTCGTCTCGTTCGTCCATCTTCGTCCACCCATTTGATCCGTAGGCCTTCTTTGGACCAAGTTCGTCTCGTTCATCCCTTTTCGTCTTCCCATTTGTTCCGTTGGGCTTCTTTGCACCAAGTTCGCCTCGTTCCTCCATCTTCGTCCTCCCATTTGGTCCGTAGGCCTTCTTTGGACCAAGTTCGCCTCGTTCCCCCATCTTCGTCCTCCCATTTCATCCCTAGGCCTTCTTTGGACCAAGTTCGCCTCGTTCGTCCATCTTCGTCCTCCCATTTGATCCGTTGGGCTTCTTTGGACCAAGTTCGTCTCGTTCGTCCGTCTTCGTCCTCCCATTTGATCCCTAGGCCTTCTTTGGACCAAGTTCGCCTCGTTCGTCCATCTTCGTCTTCCCATTTGATACGTAGGCCTTCTTTGGACCAAGTTCGTCTCGTTCGTCCATCTTCGTCCTCCCATTTGATCCGTAGGCCTTTTTTGGACCAAGTTCGCCTCGTTCGTCCATCTTCGTCCTCCCATTTGATCCCTCGGCCTTCTTTGGACCAAGTTCGCCTCGTTCCTCCATCTTCGTCCTCCCATTTGGTCCGTAGGCCTTCTTTGGACCAAGTTCGTCTCGTTCGTCGATCTTCGTCCTCCCATTTGATCCCTAGGCCTTCTTTGGACCATGTTCGCCTCGTTCGTCCATCTTCGTCCTCCCATTTGATCCCTAGGCCTTCTTTGGACCAAGTTCGTCTCGTTCGTCCATCTTTGTCCTCCCATTTGATCCCTAGGCCTTCTTTGGACAAAGTTCGCCTCGTTCCTCCATCTTCGTCCTCCATTTGGTCCGTAGGCCTTCTTTGGACCAAGTTCGTCTCGTTCGTCCATCTTCGTCCTCCCATTTGATCCGTAGGCCTTCTTTGGACCAAGTTCGTCTCGTTCGTCCATCTTCGTCCTCCCATTTGATCCCTAGGCCTTCTTTGGACCAAGTTCGCCTCGTTCGTCCATCTTCGTCCTCCCATTTGATCCCTAGGCCTTCTTTGGACCAAGTTCGTCTCGTTCGTCCATCTTCGTCCTCCCATTTGATCCCTAGGCCTTCTTTGGACAAAGTTCGCCTCGTTCCTCCATCTTCGTCCTCCATTTGGTCCGTAGGCCTTCTTTGGACCAAGTTCGTCACGTTCGTCCATCTTCGTCCTCCCATTTGATCCCTAGGCCTTCTGTGGACCAAGTTCGCCTCGTTCGTCCATCTTCGTCCTCCCATTTGATCCCTAGGCCTTCTCTGGACCAAGTTCGTCTCGTTCGTCCATCTTCGTCCTCCCATTTGATCCCTAGGCCTTCTTTGGACAAAGTTCGCCTCGTTCCTCCATCTTCGTCCTCCATTTGGTCCAAAGGCCTTCTTTGGACCAAGTTCGTCTTGTTCGTCCATCTTCGTCCTCCCATTTGATCCCTAGGCCTTCTTTGGACCAAGTTCGCCTCGTTCGTCTCGTTCGTCCATCTTCGTCCTCCCATTTGATCCGTTGGGCTTCTTTGGACCAAGTTCGTCTCGTTCGTCCATCTTCGTCCTCCCATTTGATCCGTAGGCCTTCTTTGGACCAAGTTCGCCTCGTTCGTCCATCTTCGTCCTCCCATTTGATCCCTAGGCCATCTTTGGACCAAGTTCGCCTCGTTCCTCCATCTTCGTCCTCCCATTTGATCCGTAGGCCTTCTTTGGACCAAGTTCGCCTCGTTCGTCCATCTTCGTCCTCCCATTTGATCCCTCGGCCTTCTTTGGACCAAGTTCGCCTCGTTCCTCCATCTTCGTCCTCCCATTTGATCCGTTGGGCTTCCTTGGACCAAGTTCGTCTCGTTCGTCCATCTTCGTCCTCCCATTTGATCCCTAGACCTTCTTTGGACCAAGTTCGTCTCGTTCGTCCATCTTCGTCCTCCCATTTGATCCGTAGGCCTTCTTTGGACCAAGTTCGTCTCGTTCGTCCATCTTCGTCCTCCCATTTGATCCCTAGGCCTTCTTTGGACCAAGTTCGCCTCGTTCGTCCATCTTCGTCCTCCCATTTGATCCCTAGGCCTTCTTTGGACCAAGTTCGTCTCGTTCGTCCATCTTCGTCCTCCCATTTGATCCCTAGGCCTTCTTTGGACAAAGTTCGCCTCGTTCCTCCATCTTCGTCCTCCATTTGGTCCGTAGGCCTTCTTTGGACCAAGTTCGTCACGTTCGTCCATCTTCGTCCTCCCATTTGATCCCTAGGCTTTCTGTGGACCAAGTTCGCCTCGTTCGTCCATCTTCGTCCTCCCATTTGATCCCTAGGCCTTCTCTGGACCAAGTTCGTCTCGTTCGTCCATCTTCGTCCTCCCATTTGATCCCTAGGCCTTCTTTGGACAAAGTTCGCCTCGTTCCTCCATCTTCGTCCTCCATTTGGTCCAAAGGCCTTCTTTGGACCAAGTTCGTCTTGTTCGTCCATCTTCGTCCTCCCATTTGATCCCTAGGCCTTCTTTGGACCAAGTTCGCCTCGTTCGTCTCGTTCGTCCATCTTCGTCCTCCCATTTGATCCGTTGGGCTTCTTTGGACCAAGTTCGTCTCGTTCGTCCATCTTCGTCCTCCCATTTGATCCGTAGGCCTTCTTTGGACCAAGTTCGCCTCGTTCGTCCATCTTCGTCCTCCCATTTGATCCCTAGGCCATCTTTGGACCAAGTTCGCCTCGTTCCTCCATCTTCGTCCTCCCATTTGATCCGTAGGCCTTCTTTGGACCAAGTTCGCCTCGTTCGTCCATCTTCGTCCTCCCATTTGATCCCTCGGCCTTCTTTGGACCAAGTTCGCCTCGTTCCTCCATCTTCGTCCTCCCATTTGATCCGTTGGGCTTCCTTGGACCAAGTTCGTCTCGTTCGTCCATCTTCGTCCTCCCATTTGATCCCTAGGCCTTCTTTGGACCAAGTTCGTCTCGTTCGTCCATCTTCGTCCTCCCATTTGATCCGTAGGCCTTCTTTGGACCAAGTTCGCCTCGTTCGTCCATCTTCGTCCTCCCATTTGATCCCTCGGCCTTCTTTGGACCAAGTTCGCCTCGTTCCTCCATCTTCGTCCTCCCATTTGGTCCGTAGGCCTTCTTTGGACCAAGTTCGTCTCGTTCGTCGATCTTCGTCCTCCCATTTGATCCGTAGGCCTTCTTTGGACCAAGTTCGTCTCGTTCGTCCATCTTCGTCCTCCCATTTGATCCCTAGGCCTTCTTTGGACCAAGTTCGCCTCGTTCGTCCATCTTCGTCCTCCCATTTGATCCCTAGGCCTTCTTTGGACCATGTTCGCCTCGTTCGTCCATCTTCGTCCTCCCATTTGATCCCTAGGCCTTCTTTGGACCAAGTTCGTCTCGTTCGTCCATCTTTGTCCTCCCATTTGATCCCTAGGCCTTCTTTGGACAAAGTTCGCCTCGTTCCTCCATCTTCGTCCTCCATTTGGTCCGTAGGCCTTCTTTGGACCAAGTTCGTCTCGTTCGTCGATCTTCGTCCTCCCATTTGATCCGTAGGCCTTCTTTGGACCAAGTTCGTCTCGTTCGTCCATCTTCGTCCTCCCATTTGATCCCTAGGCCTTCTTTGGACCAAGTTCGCCTCGTTCGTCCATCTTCGTCCTCCCATTTGATCCCTAGGCCTTCTTTGGACCAAGTTCGTCTCGTTCGTCCATCTTCGTCCTCCCATTTGATCCCTAGGCCTTCTTTGGACAAAGTTCGCCTCGTTCCTCCATCTTCGTCCTCCATTTGGTCCGTAGGCCTTCTTTGGACCAAGTTCGTCACGTTCGTCCATCTTCGTCCTCCCATTTGATCCCTAGGCCTTCTGTGGACCAAGTTCGCCTCGTTCGTCCATCTTCGTCCTCCCATTTGATCCCTAGGCCTTCTCTGGACCAAGGTCGTCTCGTTCGTCCATCTTCGTCCTCCCATTTGATCCCTAGGCCTTCTTTGGACAAAGTTCGCCTCGTTCCTCCATCTTCGTCCTCCATTTGGTCCGTAGGCCTTCTTTGGACCAAGTTCGTCTCGTTCGTCCATCTTCGTCCTCCCATTTGATCCCTAGGCCTTCTTTGGACCAAGTTCGCCTCGTTCGTCTCGTTCGTCCATCTTCGTCCTCCCATTTGATCCGTTGGGCTTCTTTGGACCAAGTTCGTCTCGTTCGTCCATCTTCGTCCTCCCATTTGATCCCTAGGCCATCTTTGGACCAAGTTCGCCTCGTTCCTCCATCTTCGTCCTCCCATTTGATCTGTAGGCCTTCTTTGGACCAAGTTCGCCTCGTTCGTCCATCTTCGTCCTCCCATTTGATCCCTCGGCCTTCTTTGGACCAAGTTCGCCTCGTTCCTCCATCTTCGTCCTCCCATTTGATCCGTTGGGCTTCTTTGGACCAAGTTCGTCTCGTTCGTCCATCTTCGTCCTCCCATTTGATCCCTAGGCCTTCTTTGGACCAAGTTCGTCTCGTTCGTCCATCTTCGTCCTCCCATTTGATCCGTAGGCCTTCTTTGGACCAAGTTCGCCTCGTTCGTCCATCTTCGTCCTCCCATTTGATCCCTCGGCCTTCTTTGGACCAAGTTCGCCTCGTTCCTCCATCTTCGTCCTCCCATTTGGTCCGTAGGCCTTCTTTGGACCAAGTTCGTCTCGTTCGTCGATCTTCGTCCTCCCATTTGATCCCTAGGCCTTCTTTGGACCATGTTCGCCTCGTTCGTCCATCTTCGTCCTCCCATTTGATCCCTAGGCCTTCTTTGGACCAAGTTCGTCTCGTTCGTCCATCTTTGTCCTCCCATTTGATCCCTAGGCCTTCTTTGGACAAAGTTCGCCTCGTTCCTCCATCTTCGTCCTCCATTTGGTCCGTAGGCCTTCTTTGGACCAAGTTCGTCTCGTTCGTCCATCTTCGTCCTCCCATTTGATCCGTAGGCCTTCTTTGGACCAAGTTCGTCTCGTTCGTCCATCTTCGTCCTCCCATTTGATCCCTAGGCCTTCTTTGGACCAAGTTCGCCTCGTTCGTCCATCTTCGTCCTCCCATTTGATCCCTAGGCCTTCTTTGGACCAAGTTCGTCTCGTTCGTCCATCTTCGTCCTCCCATTTGATCCCTAGGCCTTCTTTGGAGAAAGTTCGCCTCGTTCCTCCATCTTCGTCCTCCATTTGGTCCGTAGGCCTTCTTTGGACCAAGTTCGTCTCGTTCGTCCATCTTCGTCCTCCCGTTTGATCCCTAGGCCTTCTTTGGACCAAGTTCGCCTCGTTCGTCCATCTTCGTCCTCCCATTTGATCCCTAGGCCTTCTCTGGACCAAGTTCGTCTCGTTCGTCCATCTTCGTCCTCCCATTTGATCCCTAGGCCTTCTTTGGACAAAGTTCGCCTCGTTCCTCCATCTTCGTCCTCCATTTGGTCCGTAGGCCTTCTTTGGACCAAGTTCGTCTCGTTCGTCCATCTTCGTCCACCCATTTGATCCGTAGGCCTTCTTTGGACCAAGTTCGTCTCTTTCGTCCATCTTCGTCCTCCCATTTGATCCCTAGGCCTTCCTTGGACCAAGTTCGTCTCGTTCGTCCATCTTCGTCCACCCATTTGATCCGTAGGCCTTCTTTGGACCAAGTTCGCCTCGTTCGTCTCGTTCGTCCATCTTCGTCCTCCCATTTGATCCGTTGGGCTTCTTTGGACCAAGTTCGTCTCGTTCGTCCATCTTCGTCCTCCCATTTGATCCGTAGGCCTTCTTTGGACCAAGTTCGCCTCGTTCGTCCATCTTCGTCCTCCCATTTGATCCGTTGGGCTTCTTTGGACCAAGTTCGTCTCGTTCGTCCATCTTCGTCCTCCCATTTGATCCCTAGGCCTTCCTTGGACCAAGTTCGTCTCGTTCGTCCATCTTCGTCCACCCATTTGATCCGTAGGCCTTCGTTGGACCAAGTTCGTCTCGTTCGTCCATCTTCGTCCTCCCATTTGATCCCTAGGCCTTCCTTGGACCAAGTTCGTCTCGTTCGTCCATCTTCGTCCACCCATTTGATCCGTAGGCCTTCTTTGGACCAAGTTCGTCTCGTTCGTCCATCTTCGTCCTCCCATTTGATCCCTAGGCTTTCCTCGGACCAAGTTCGTCTCGTTCGTCCATCTTCGTCCACCCATTCGATCCGTAGGCCTTCTTTGGACCAAGTACGTCTCGTTCATCCCTTTTCGTCCTCCCATTTGATCCGTTGGGCTTCTTTGCACCAAGTTCGTCTCGTTCGTCCATCTTCGTCCTCCCATTTGATCCCTAGGCCTTCTTTGGACCAAGTTCGGGTCGTTCGTCCATCTTCGTCCTCCCATTTGATCCCTAGGCCTTCCTTGGACCAAGTTCGTCTCGTTCGTCCATCTTCGTCCACCCATTTGATCCGTAGGCCTTCTTTGGACCAAGTTCGCCTCGTTCGTCTCGTTCGTCCATCTTCGTCCTCCCATTTGATCCGTTGGGCTTCTTTGGACCAAGTTCGTCTCGTTCGTCCATCTTCGTCCTCCCATTTGATCCGTAGGCCTTCTTTGGACCAAGTTCGCCTCGTTCGTCCATCTTCGTCCTCCCATTTGATCCGTTGGGCTTCTTTGGACCAAGTTCGTCTCGTTCGTCCATCTTCGTCCTCCCATTTGATCCCTAGGCCTTCCTTGGACCAAGTTCGTCTCGTTCGTCCATCTTCGTCCACCCATTTGATCCGTAGGCCTTCGTTGGACCAAGTTCGTCTCGTTCGTCCATCTTCGTCCTCCCATTTGATCCCTAGGCCTTCCTTGGACCAAGTTCGTCTCGTTCGTCCATCTTCGTCCACCCATTTGATCCGTAGGCCTTCTTTGGACCAAGTTCGTCTCGTTCGTCCATCTTCGTCCTCCCATTTGATCCCTAGGCTTTCCTCGGACCAAGTTCGTCTCGTTCGTCCATCTTCGTCCACCCATTCGATCCGTAGGCCTTCTTTGGACCAAGTACGTCTCGTTCATCCCTTTTCGTCCTCCCATTTGATCCGTTGGGCTTCTTTGCACCAAGTTCGTCTCGTTCGTCCATCTTCGTCCTCCCATTTGATCCCTAGGCCTTCTTTGGACCAAGTTCGGGTCGTTCGTCCATCTTCGTCCTCCCATTTGATCCCTAGGCCTTCCTTGGACCAAGTTCGTCTCGTTCGTCCATCTTCGTCCACCCATTTGATCCGTAGGCCTTCTTTGGACCAAGTTCGCCTCGTTCGTCTCGTTCGTCCATCTTCGTCCTCCCATTTGATCCGTTGGGCTTCTTTGGACCAAGTTCGTCTCGTTCGTCCATCTTCGTCCTCCCATTTGATCCGTAGGCCTTCTTTGGACCAAGTTCGCCTCGTTCGTCCATCTTCGTCCTCCCATTTGATCCGTTGGGCTTCTTTGGACCAAGTTCGTCTCGTTCGTCCATCTTCGTCCTCCCATTTGATCCCTAGGCCTTCCTTGGACCAAGTTCGTCTCGTTCGTCCATCTTCGTCCACCCATTTGATCCGTAGGCCTTCTTTGGACCAAGTTCGTCTCGTTCGTCCATCTTCGTCCTCCCATTTGATCCCTAGGCTTTCCTTGGACCAAGTTCGTCTCGTTCGTCCATCTTCGTCCACCCATTCGATCCGTAGGCCTTCTTTGGACCAAGTACGTCTCGTTCATCCCTTTTCGTCCTCCCATTTGATCCGTTGGGCTTCTTTGGACCAAGTTCGTCTCGTTCGTCCATCTTCGTCCTCCCATTTGATCCGTAGGCCTTCTTTGGACCAAGTTTGTCTCGTTCGTCCATCTTCGTCCTCCCATTTGATCCCTAGGCCTTCTTTGGACCAAGTTCGCCTCGTTCGTCCATCTTCGTCCTCCCATTTGATCCCTAGGCCTTCTTTGGACCAAGTTCGTCTCGTTCGTCCATCTTCGTCCTCCCATTTGATCCCTAGGCCTTCTTTGGAGAAAGTTCGCCTCGTTCCTCCATCTTCGTCCTCCATTTGGTCCGTAGGCCTTCTTTGGACCAAGTTCGTCTCGTTCGTCCATCTTCGTCCTCCCGTTTGATCCCTAGGCCTTCTTTGGACCAAGTTCGCCTCGTTCGTCCATCTTCGTCCTCCCATTTGATCCCTAGGCCTTCTCTGGACCAAGTTCGTCTCGTTCGTCCATCTTCGTCCTCCCATTTGATCCCTAGGCCTTCTTTGGACAAAGTTCGCCTCGTTCCTCCATCTTCGTCCTCCATTTGGTCCGTAGGCCTTCTTTGGACCAAGTTCGTCTCGTTCGTCCATCTTCGTCCACCCATTTGATCCGTAGGCCTTCGTTGGACCAAGTTCGTCTCTTTCGTCCATCTTCGTCCTCCCATTTGATCCCTAGGCCTTCCTTGGACCAAGTTCGTCTCGTTCGTCCATCTTCGTCCACCCATTTGATCCGTAGGCCTTCTTTGGACAAAGTTCGCCTCGTTCGTCTCGTTCGTCCATCTTCGTCCTCCCATTTGATCCGTTGGGCTTCTTTGGACCAAGTTCGTCTCGTTCGTCCATCTTCGTCCACCCATTTGATCCGTAGGCCTTCTTTGGACCAAGTTCGTCTCGTTCGTCCATCTTCGTCCTCCCATTTGATCCCTAGGCCTTCCTTGGACCAAGTTCGTCTCGTTCGTCCATCTTCGTCCACCCATTTGATCCGTAGGCCTTCTTTGGACCAAGTTCGCCTCGTTCGTCTCGTTCGTCCATCTTCGTCCTCCCATTTGATCCGTTGGGCTTCTTTGGACCAAGTTCGTCTCGTTCGTCCATCTTCGTCCTCCCATTTGATCCGTAGGCCTTCTTTGGACCAAGTTCGCCTCGTTCGTCCATCTTCGTCCTCCCATTTGATCCGTTGGGCTTCTTTGGACCAAGTTCGTCTCGTTCGTCCATCTTCGTCCTCCCATTTGATCCGTAGGCCTTCGTTGGACCAAGTTCGTCTCGTTCGTCCATCTTCGTCCTCCCATTTGATCCCTAGGCCATCCTTGGACCAAGTTCGTCTCGTTCGTCCATCTTCGTCCACCCATTTGATCCGTAGGCTTTCTTTGGACCAAGTTCGTCTCGTTCGTCCATCTTCGTCCTCCCATTTGATCCCTAGGCTTTCCTTGGACCAAGTTCGTCTCGTTCGTCCATCTTCGTCCACCCATTCGATCCGTAGGCCTTCTTTGGACCAAGTACGTCTCGTTCATCCCTTTTCGTCCTCCCATTTGATCCGTTGGGCTTCTTTGCACCAAGTTCGTCTCGTTCGTCCATCTTCGTCCTCCCATTTGATCCCTAGGCCTTCTTTGGACAAAGTTCGCCTCGTTCGTCCATCTTCGTCCTCCCATTTGATCCGTTGGGCTTCTTTGGACCAAGTTCGTCTCGTTCGTCCATCTTCGTCCTCCCATTTGATCCCTAGGCCTTCTTTGGACCAAGTTCGCCTCGTTCGTCCATCTTCGTCTTCCCATTTGATACGTAGGCCTTCTTTGGACCAAGTTCGTCTCGTTCGTCCATCTTCGTCCTCCCATTTGATCCGTAGGCCTTCTTTGGACCAAGTTCGCCTCGTTCGTCCATCTTCGTCCTCCCATTTGATCCCTCGGCCTTCTTTGGACCAAGTTCGCCTCGTTCCTCCATCTTCGTCCTCCCATTTGGTCCGTAGGCCTTCTTTTGACCAAGTTCGTCTCGTTCGTCGATCTTCGTCCTCCCATTTGATCCCTAGGCCTTCTTTGGACCATGTTCGCCTCGTTCGTCCATCTTCGTCCTCCCATTTGATCCCTAGGCCTTCTTTGGACCAAGTTCGTCTCGTTCGTCCATCTTTGTCCTCCCATTTGATCCCTAGGCCTTCTTTGGACAAAGTTCGCCTCGTTCCTCCATCTTCGTTTTCCATTTGGTCCGTAGGCCTTCTTTGGACCAAGTTCGTCTCGTTCGTCCATCTTCGTCCTCCCATTTGATCCGTAGGGCTTCTTTGTACCAAGTTCGTCTCGTTCGTCCATCTTCGTCCTCCCATTTGATCCCTAGGCCTTCTTTGGACCAAGTTCGCCTCGTTCGTCCATCTTCGTCTTCCCATTTGATACGTAGGCCTTCTTTGGACCAAGTTCGTCTCGTTCGTCCATCTTCGTCCTCCCATTTGATCCGTAGGCCTTCTTTGGACCAAGTTCGCCTCGTTCGTCCATCTTCGTCCTCCCATTTGATCCCTCGGCCTTCTTTGGACCAAGTTCGCCTCGTTCCTCCATCTTCGTCCTCCCATTTGGTCCGTAGGCCTTCTTTGGACCAAGTTCGTCTCGTTCGTCGATCTTCGTCCTCCCATTTGATCCCTAGGCCTTCTTTGGACCATGTTCGCCTCGTTCGTCCATCTTCGTCCTCCCATTTGATCCCTAGGCCTTCTTTGGACCAAGTTCGTCTCGTTCGTCCATCTTTGTCCTCCCATTTGATCCCTAGGCCTTCTTTGGACAAAGTTCGCCTCGTTCCTCCATCTTCGTCCTCCATTTGGTCCGTAGGCCTTCTTTGGACCAAGTTCGTCTCGTTCGTCCATCTTCGTCCTCCCATTTGATCCGTAGGCCTTCTTTGGACCAAGTTCGTCTCGTTCGTCCATCTTCGTCCTCCCATTTGATCCCTAGGCCTTCTTTGGACCAAGTTCGCCTCGTTCGTCCATCTTCGTCCTCCCATTTGATCCCTAGGCCTTCTTTGGACCAAGTTCGTCTCGTTCGTCCATCTTCGTCCTCCCATTTGATCCCTAGGCCTTCTTTGGACAAAGTTCGCCTCGTTCCTCCATCTTCGTCCTCCATTTGGTCCGTAGGCCTTCTTTGGACCATGTTCGCCTCGTTCGTCCATCTTCGTCCTCCCATTTGATCCCTAGGCCTTCTTTGGACCAAGTTCGTCTCGTTCGTCCATCTTTGTCCTCCCATTTGATCCCTAGGCCTTCTTTGGACAAAGTTCGCCTCGTTCCTCCATCTTCGTCCTCCATTTGGTCCGTAGGCCTTCTTTGGACCAAGTTCGTCTCGTTCGTCCATCTTCGTCCTCCCATTTGATCCGTAGGCCTTCTTTGGACCAAGTTCGTCTCGTTCGTCCATCTTCGTCCTCCCATTTGATCCCTAGGCCTTCTTTGGACCAAGTTCGCCTCGTTCGTCCATCTTCGTCTACCCATTTGATCCGTAGGCCTTCTTTGGACCAAGTTCGTCTCTTTCGTCCATCTTCGTCCTCCCATTTGATCCCTAGGCCTTCCTTGGACCAAGTTCGTCTCGTTCGTCCATCTTCGTCCACCCATTTGATCCGTAGGCCTTCTTTGGACCAAGTTCGCCTCGTTCGTCTCGTTCGTCCATCTTCGTCCTCCCATTTGATCCGTTGGGCTTCTTTGGACCAAGTTCGTCTCGTTCGTCCATCTTCGTCCACCCATTTGATCCGTAGGCCTTCTTTGGACCAAGTTCGTCTCGTTCGTCCATCTTCGTCCTCCCATTTGATCCGTAGGCCTTCTTTGGACCAAGTTCGCCTCGTTCGTCCATCTTCGTCCTCCCATTTGATCCGTTGGGCTTCTTTGGACCAAGTTCGTCTCGTTCGTCCATCTTCGTCCTCCCATTTGATCCCTAGGCCTTCCTTGGACCAAGTTCGTCTCGTTCGTCCATCTTCGTCCACCCATTTGATCCGTAGGCCTTCTTTGGACCAAGTTCGCCTCGTTCGTCTCGTTCGTCCATCTTCGTCCTCCCATTTGATCCGTTGGGCTTCTTTGGACCAAGTTCGTCTCGTTCGTCCATCTTCGTCCTCCCATTTGATCCGTAGGCCTTCTTTGGACCAAGTTCGCCTCGTTCGTCCATCTTCGTCCTCCCATTTGATCCGTTGGGCTTCTTTGGACCAAGTTCGTCTCGATCGTCCATCTTCGTCCTCCCATTTGATCCCTAGGCCTTCCTTGGACCAAGTTCGTCTCGTTCGTCCATCTTCGTCCACCCATTTGATCCGTAGGCCTTCTTTGGACCAAGTTCGTCTCGTTCGTCCATCTTCGTCCTCCCATTTGATCCCTAGGCTTTCCTTGGACC
Organism: Glycyrrhiza uralensis; assembly: GCA_030159175.1. Classification (NCBI taxonomy): domain Eukaryota; kingdom Viridiplantae; phylum Streptophyta; class Magnoliopsida; order Fabales; family Fabaceae; genus Glycyrrhiza; species Glycyrrhiza uralensis. The sequence continues at coordinate 159,929 of BRZY01000026.1, read as the reverse complement.
AAGTTCGTCTCGTTCGTCCATCTTCGTCCACCCATTCGATCCGTAGGCCTTCTTTGGACCAAGTACGTCTCGTTCATCCCTTTTCGTCCTCCCATTTGATCCGTTGGGCTTCTTTGGACCAAGTTCGTCTCGTTCGTCCATCTTCGTCCTCCCATTTGATCCGTAGGCCTTCTTTGGACCAAGTTCGTCTCGTTCGTCCATCTTCGTCCTCCCATTTGATCCCTAGGCCTTCTTTGGACCAAGTTCGCCTCGTTCGTCCATCTTCGTCCTCCCATTTGATCCCTAGGCCTTCTTTGGACCAAGTTCGTCTCGTTCGTCCATCTTCGTCCTCCCATTTGATCCCTAGGCCTTCTTTGGAGAAAGTTCGCCTCGTTCCTCCATCTTCGTCCTCCATTTGGTCCGTAGGCCTTCTTTGGACCAAGTTCGTCTCGTTCGTCCATCTTCGTCCTCCCGTTTGATCCCTAGGCCTTCTTTGGACCAAGTTCGCCTCGTTCGTCCATCTTCGTCCTCCCATTTGATCCCTAGGCCTTCTCTGGACCAAGTTCGTCTCGTTCGTCCATCTTCGTCCTCCCATTTGATCCCTAGGCCTTCTTTGGACAAAGTTCGCCTCGTTCCTCCATCTTCGTCCTCCATTTGGTCCGTAGGCCTTCTTTGGACCAAGTTCGTCTCGTTCGTCCATCTTCGTCCACCCATTTGATCCGTAGGCCTTCGTTGGACCAAGTTCGTCTCTTTCGTCCATCTTCGTCCTCCCATTTGATCCCTAGGCCTTCCTTGGACCAAGTTCGTCTCGTTCGTCCATCTTCGTCCACCCATTTGATCCGTAGGCCTTCTTTGGACCAAGTTCGCCTCGTTCGTCTCGTTCGTCCATCTTCGTCCTCCCATTTGATCCGTTGGGCTTCTTTGGACCAAGTTCGTCTCGTTCGTCCATCTTCGTCCACCCATTTGATCCGTAGGCCTTCTTTGGACCAAGTTCGTCTCGTTCGTCCATCTTCGTCCTCCCATTTGATCCCTAGGCCTTCCTTGGACCAAGTTCGTCTCGTTCGTCCATCTTCGTCCACCAATTTGATCCGTAGGCCTTCTTTGGACCAAGTTCGCCTCGTTCGTCTCGTTCGTCCATCTTCGTCCTCCCATTTGATCCCTAGGCCTTCTTTGGACAAAGTTCGCCTCGTTCCTCCATCTTCGTCCTCCATTTGGTCCGTAGGCCTTCTTTGGACCATGTTCGCCTCGTTCGTCCATCTTCGTCCTCCCATTTGATCCCTAGGCCTTCTTTGGACCAAGTTCGTCTCGTTCGTCCATCTTTGTCCTCCCATTTGATCCCTAGGCCTTCTTTGGACAAAGTTCGCCTCGTTCCTCCATCTTCGTCCTCCATTTGGTCCGTAGGCCTTCTTTGGACCAAGTTCGTCTCGTTCGTCCATCTTCGTCCTCCCATTTGATCCGTAGGCCTTCTTTGGACCAAGTTCGTCTCGTTCGTCCATCTTCGTCCTCCCATTTGATCCCTAGGCCTTCTTTGGACCAAGTTCGCCTCGTTCGTCCATCTTCGTCTACCCATTTGATCCGTAGGCCTTCTTTGGACCAAGTACGTCTCGTTCATCCCTTTTCGTCCTCCCATTTGATCCGTTGGGCTTCTTTGCACCAAGTTCGTCTCGTTCGTCCATCTTCGTCCTCCCATTTGATCCCTAGGCCTTCTTTGGACAAAGTTCGCCTCGTTCGTCCATCTTCGTCCTCCCATTTGATCCGTTGGGCTTCTTTGGACCAAGTTCGTCTCGTTCGTCCATCTTCGTCCTCCCATTTGATCCCTAGGCCTTCTTTGGACCAAGTTCGCCTCGTTCGTCCATCTTCGTCTTCCCATTTGATACGTAGGCCTTCTTTGGACCAAGTTCGTCTCGTTCGTCCATCTTCGTCCTCCCATTTGATCCGTAGGCCTTCTTTGGACCAAGTTCGCCTCGTTCGTCCATCTTCGTCCTCCCATTTGATCCCTCGGCCTTCTTTGGACCAAGTTCGCCTCGTTCCTCCATCTTCGTCCTCCCATTTGGTCCGTAGGCCTTCTTTGGACCAAGTTCGTCTCGTTCGTCGATCTTCGTCCTCCCATTTGATCCCTAGGCCTTCTTTGGACCATGTTCGCCTCGTTCGTCCATCTTCGTCCTCCCATTTGATCCCTAGGCCTTCTTTGGACCAAGTTCGTCTCGTTCGTCCATCTTTGTCCTCCCATTTGATCCCTAGGCCTTCTTTGGACAAAGTTCGCCTCGTTCCTCCATCTTCGTTTTCCATTTGGTCCGTAGGCCTTCTTTGGACCAAGTTCGTCTCGTTCGTCCATCTTCGTCCTCCCATTTGATCCGTAGGGCTTCTTTGTACCAAGTTCGTCTCGTTCGTCCATCTTCGTCCTCCCATTTGATCCCTAGGCCTTCTTTGGACCAAGTTCGCCTCGTTCGTCCATCTTCGTCTTCCCATTTGATACGTAGGCCTTCTTTGGACCAAGTTCGTCTCGTTCGTCCATCTTCGTCCTCCCATTTGATCCGTAGGCCTTCTTTGGACCAAGTTCGCCTCGTTCGTCCATCTTCGTCCTCCCATTTGATCCCTCGGCCTTCTTTGGACCAAGTTCGCCTCGTTCCTCCATCTTCGTCCTCCCATTTGGTCCGTAGGCCTTCTTTGGACCAAGTTCGTCTCGTTCGTCGATCTTCGTCCTCCCATTTGATCCCTAGGCCTTCTTTGGACCATGTTCGCCTCGTTCGTCCATCTTCGTCCTCCCATTTGATCCCTAGGCCTTCTTTGGACCAAGTTCGTCTCGTTCGTCCATCTTTGTCCTCCCATTTGATCCCTAGGCCTTCTTTGGACAAAGTTCGCCTCGTTCCTCCATCTTCGTCCTCCATTTGGTCCGTAGGCCTTCTTTGGACCAAGTTCGTCTCGTTCGTCCATCTTCGTCCTCCCATTTGATCCGTAGGCCTTCTTTGGACCAAGTTCGTCTCGTTCGTCCATCTTCGTCCTCCCATTTGATCCGTAGGCCTTCTTTGGACCAAGTTCGCCTCGTTCGTCCATCTTCGTCCTCCCATTTGATCCGTTGGGCTTCTTTGGACCAAGTTCGTCTCGTTCGTCCATCTTCGTCCTCCCATTTGATCCCTAGGCCTTCCTTGGACCAAGTTCGTCTCGTTCGTCCATCTTCGTCCACCCATTTGATCCGTAGGCCTTCTTTGGACCAAGTTCGCCTCGTTCGTCTCGTTCGTCCATCTTCGTCCTCCCATTTGATCCGTTGGGCTTCTTTGGACCAAGTTCGTCTCGTTCGTCCATCTTCGTCCTCCCATTTGATCCGTAGGCCTTCTTTGGACCAAGTTCGCCTCGTTCGTCCATCTTCGTCCTCCCATTTGATCCGTTGGGCTTCTTTGGACCAAGTTCGTCTCGTTCGTCCATCTTCGTCCTCCCATTTGATCCCTAGGCCTTCCTTGGACCAAGTTCGTCTCGTTCGTCCATCTTCGTCCACCCATTTGATCCGTAGGCCTTCTTTGGACCAAGTTCGTCTCGTTCGTCCATCTTCGTCCTCCCATTTGATCCCTAGGCTTTCCTTGGACCAAGTTCGTCTCGTTCGTCCATCTTCGTCCACCCATTCGATCCGTAGGCCTTCTTTGGACCAAGTACGTCTCGTTCATCCCTTTTCGTCCTCCCATTTGATCCGTTGGGCTTCTTTGGACCAAGTTCGTCTCGTTCGTCCATCTTCGTCCTCCCATTTGATCCGTAGGCCTTCTTTGGACCAAGTTCGTCTCGTTCGTCCATCTTCGTCCTCCCATTTGATCCCTAGGCCTTCTTTGGACCAAGTTCGCCTCGTTCGTCCATCTTCGTCCTCCCATTTGATCCCTAGGCCTTCTTTGGACCAAGTTCGTCTCGTTCGTCCATCTTCGTCCTCCCATTTGATCCCTAGGCCTTCTTTGGAGAAAGTTCGCCTCGTTCCTCCATCTTCGTCCTCCATTTGGTCCGTAGGCCTTCTTTGGACCAAGTTCGTCTCGTTCGTCCATCTTCGTCCTCCCGTTTGATCCCTAGGCCTTCTTTGGACCAAGTTCGCCTCGTTCGTCCATCTTCGTCCTCCCATTTGATCCCTAGGCCTTCTCTGGACCAAGTTCGTCTCGTTCGTCCATCTTCGTCCTCCCATTTGATCCCTAGGCCTTCTTTGGACAAAGTTCGCCTCGTTCATCCATCTTCGTCCTCCATTTGGTCCGTAGGCCTTCTTTGGACCAAGTTCGTCTCGTTCGTCCATCTTCGTCCACCCATTTGATCCGTAGGCCTTCGTTGGACCAAGTTCGTCTCTTTCGTCCATCTTCGTCCTCCCATTTGATCCCTAGGCCTTCCTTGGACCAAGTTCGTCTCGTTCGTCCATCTTCGTCCACCCATTTGATCCGTAGGCCTTCTTTGGACCAAGTTCGCCTCGTTCGTCTCGTTCGTCCATCTTCGTCCTCCCATTTGATCCGTTGGGCTTCTTTGGACCAAGTTCGTCTCGTTCGTCCATCTTCGTCCACCCATTTGATCCGTAGGCCTTCTTTGGACCAAGTTCGTCTCGTTCGTCCATCTTCGTCCTCCCATTTGATCCCTAGGCCTTCCTTGGACCAAGTTCGTCTCGTTCGTCCATCTTCGTCCACCCATTTGATCCGTAGGCCTTCTTTGGACCAAGTTCGCCTCGTTCGTCTCGTTCGTCCATCTTCGTCCTCCCATTTGATCCCTAGGCCTTCTTTGGACAAAGTTCGCCTCGTTCCTCCATCTTCGTCCTCCATTTGGTCCGTAGGCCTTCTTTGGACCATGTTCGCCTCGTTCGTCCATCTTCGTCCTCCCATTTGATCCCTAGGCCTTCTTTGGACCAAGTTCGTCTCGTTCGTCCATCTTTGTCCTCCCATTTGATCCCTAGGCCTTCTTTGGACAAAGTTCGCCTCGTTCCTCCATCTTCGTCCTCCATTTGGTCCGTAGGCCTTCTTTGGACCAAGTTCGTCTCGTTCGTCCATCTTCGTCCTCCCATTTGATCCGTAGGCCTTCTTTGGACCAAGTTCGTCTCGTTCGTCCATCTTCGTCCTCCCATTTGATCCCTAGGCCTTCTTTGGACCAAGTTCGCCTCGTTCGTCCATCTTCGTCTACCCATTTGATCCGTAGGCCTTCTTTGGACCAAGTACGTCTCGTTCATCCCTTTTCGTCCTCCCATTTGATCCGTTGGGCTTCTTTGCACCAAGTTCGTCTCGTTCGTCCATCTTCGTCCTCCCATTTGATCCCTAGGCCTTCTTTGGACAAAGTTCGCCTCGTTCGTCCATCTTCGTCCTCCCATTTGATCCGTTGGGCTTCTTTGGACCAAGTTCGTCTCGTTCGTCCATCTTCGTCCTCCCATTTGATCCCTAGGCCTTCTTTGGACCAAGTTCGCCTCGTTCGTCCATCTTCGTCTTCCCATTTGATACGTAGGCCTTCTTTGGACCAAGTTCGTCTCGTTCGTCCATCTTCGTCCTCCCATTTGATCCGTAGGCCTTCTTTGGACCAAGTTCGCCTCGTTCGTCCATCTTCGTCCTCCCATTTGATCCCTCGGCCTTCTTTGGACCAAGTTCGCCTCGTTCCTCCATCTTCGTCCTCCCATTTGGTCCGTAGGCCTTCTTTTGACCAAGTTCGTCTCGTTCGTCGATCTTCGTCCTCCCATTTGATCCCTAGGCCTTCTTTGGACCATGTTCGCCTCGTTCGTCCATCTTCGTCCTCCCATTTGATCCCTAGGCCTTCTTTGGACCAAGTTCGTCTCGTTCGTCCATCTTTGTCCTCCCATTTGATCCCTAGGCCTTCTTTGGACAAAGTTCGCCTCGTTCCTCCATCTTCGTTTTCCATTTGGTCCGTAGGCCTTCTTTGGACCAAGTTCGTCTCGTTCGTCCATCTTCGTCCTCCCATTTGATCCGTAGGGCTTCTTTGTACCAAGTTCGTCTCGTTCGTCCATCTTCGTCCTCCCATTTGATCCCTAGGCCTTCTTTGGACCAAGTTCGCCTCGTTCGTCCATCTTCGTCTTCCCATTTGATACGTAGGCCTTCTTTGGACCAAGTTCGTCTCGTTCGTCCATCTTCGTCCTCCCATTTGATCCGTAGGCCTTCTTTGGACCAAGTTCGCCTCGTTCGTCCATCTTCGTCCTCCCATTTGATCCCTCGGCCTTCTTTGGACCAAGTTCGCCTCGTTCCTCCATCTTCGTCCTCCCATTTGGTCCGTAGGCCTTCTTTGGACCAAGTTCGTCTCGTTCGTCGATCTTCGTCCTCCCATTTGATCCCTAGGCCTTCTTTGGACCATGTTCGCCTCGTTCGTCCATCTTCGTCCTCCCATTTGATCCCTAGGCCTTCTTTGGACCAAGTTCGTGTCGTTCGTCCATCTTTGTCCTCCCATTTGATCCCTAGGCCTTCTTTGGACAAAGTTCGCCTCGTTCCTCCATCTTCGTCCTCCATTTGGTCCGTAGGCCTTCTTTGGACCAAGTTCGTCTCGTTCGTCCATCTTCGTCCTCCCATTTGATCCGTAGGCCTTCTTTGGACCAAGTTCGTCTCGTTCGTCCATCTTCGTCCTCCCATTTGATCCCTAGGCCTTCTTTGGACCAAGTTCGCCTCGTTCGTCCATCTTCGTCCTCCCATTTGATCCCTAGGCCTTCTTTGGACCAAGTTCGTCTCGTTCGTCCATCTTCGTCCTCCCATTTGATCCCTAGGCCTTCTTTGGACAAAGTTCGCCTCGTTCCTCCATCTTCGTCCTCCATTTGGTCCGTAGGCCTTCTTTGGACCATGTTCGCCTCGTTCGTCCATCTTCGTCCTCCCATTTGATCCCTAGGCCTTCTTTGGACCAAGTTCGTCTCGTTCGTCCATCTTTGTCCTCCCATTTGATCCCTAGGCCTTCTTTGGACAAAGTTCGCCTCGTTCCTCCATCTTCGTCCTCCATTTGGTCCGTAGGCCTTCTTTGGACCAAGTTCGTCTCGTTCGTCCATCTTCGTCCTCCCATTTGATCCGTAGGCCTTCTTTGGACCAAGTTCGTCTCGTTCGTCCATCTTCGTCCTCCCATTTGATCCCTAGGCCTTCTTTGGACCAAGTTCGCCTCGTTCGTCCATCTTCGTCTACCCATTTGATCCGTAGGCCTTCTTTGGACCAAGTTCGTCTCTTTCGTCCATCTTCGTCCTCCCATTTGATCCCTAGGCCTTCCTTGGACCAAGTTCGTCTCGTTCGTCCATCTTCGTCCACCCATTTGATCCGTAGGCCTTCTTTGGACCAAGTTCGCCTCGTTCGTCTCGTTCGTCCATCTTCGTCCTCCCATTTGATCCGTTGGGCTTCTTTGGACCAAGTTCGTCTCGTTCGTCCATCTTCGTCCACCCATTTGATCCGTAGGCCTTCTTTGGACCAAGTTCGTCTCGTTCGTCCATCTTCGTCCTCCCATTTGATCCGTAGGCCTTCTTTGGACCAAGTTCGCCTCGTTCGTCCATCTTCGTCCTCCCATTTGATCCGTTGGGCTTCTTTGGACCAAGTTCGTCTCGTTCGTCCATCTTCGTCCTCCCATTTGATCCGTAGGCCTTCGTTGGACCAAGTTCGTCTCGTTCGTCCATCTTCGTCCTCCCATTTGATCCCTAGGCCTTCCTTGGACCAAGTTCGTCTCGTTCGTCCATCTTCGTCCACCCATTTGATCCGTAGGCCTTCTTTGGACCAAGTTCGTCTCGTTCGTCCATCTTCGTCCTCCCATTTGATCCCTAGGCTTTCCTTGGACCAAGTTCGTCTCGTTCGTCCATCTTCGTCCACCCATTCGATCCGTAGGCCTTCTTTGGACCAAGTACGTCTCGTTCATCCCTTTTCGTCCTCCCATTTGATCCGTTGGGCTTCTTTGCACCAAGTTCGTCTCGTTCGTCCATCTTCGTCCTCCCATTTGATCCCTAGGCCTTCTTTGGACCAAGTTCGCCTCGTTCGTCCATCTTCGTCCTTCCATTTGATCCGTTGGGCTTCTTTGGACCAAGTTCGTCTCGTTCGTCCATCTTCGTCCTCCCATTTGATCCCTAGGCCTTCTTTGGACCAAGTTCGCCTCGTTCGTCCATCTTCGTCTTCCCATTTGATACGTAGGCCTTCTTTGGACCAAGTTCGTCTCGTTCGTCCATCTTCGTCCTCCCATTTGATCCGTAGGCCTTCTTTGGACCAAGTTCGCCTCGTTCGTCCATCTTCGTCCTCCCATTTGATCCCTCGGCCTTCTTTGGACCAAGTTCGCCTCGTTCCTCCATCTTCGTCCTCCCATTTGGTCCGTAGGCCTTCTTTGGACCAAGTTCGTCTCGTTCGTCGATCTTCGTCCTCCCATTTGATCCCTAGGCCTTCTTTGGACCATGTTCGCCTCGTTCGTCCATCTTCGTCCTCCCATTTGATCCCTAGGCCTTCTTTGGACCAAGTTCGTCTCGTTCGTCCATCTTTGTCCTCCCATTTGATCCCTAGGCCTTCTTTGGACAAAGTTCGCCTCGTTCCTCCATCTTCGTCCTCCATTTGGTCCGTAGGCCTTCTTTGGACCAAGTTCGTCTCGTTCGTCCATCTTCGTCCTCCCATTTGATCCGTAGGCCTTCTTTGGACCAAGTTCGTCTCGTTCGTCCATCTTCGTCCTCCCATTTGATCCCTAGGCCTTCTTTGGACCAAGTTCGCCTCGTTCGTCCATCTTCGTCCTCCCATTTGATCCCTAGGCCTTCTTTGGACCAAGTTCGTCTCGTTCGTCCATCTTCGTCCTCCCATTTGATCCCTAGGCCTTCTTTGGACAAAGTTCGCCTCGTTCCTCCATCTTCGTCCTCCATTTGGTCCGTAGGCCTTCTTTGGACCAAGTTCGTCACGTTCGTCCATCTTCGTCCTCCCATTTGATCCCTAGGCCTTCTGTGGACCAAGTTCGCCTCGTTCGTCCATCTTCGTCCTCCCATTTGATCCCTAGGCCTTCTCTGGACCAAGTTCGTCTCGTTCGTCCATCTTCGTCCTCCCATTTGATCCCTAGGCCTTCTTTGGACAAAGTTCGCCTCGTTCCTCCATCTTCGTCCTCCATTTGGTCCGTAGGCCTTCTTTGGACCAAGTTCGTCTCGTTCGTCCATCTTCGTCCTCCCATTTGATCCCTAGGCCTTCTTTGGACCAAGTTCGCCTCGTTCGTCTCGTTCGTCCATCTTCGTCCTCCCATTTGATCCGTTGGGCTTCTTTGGACCAAGTTCGTCTCGTTCGTCCATCTTCGTCCTCCCATTTGATCCGTAGGCCTTCTTTGGACCAAGTTCGTCTCGTTCGTCCATCTTCGTCCTCCCATTTGATCCCTAGGCCATCTTTGGACCAAGTTCGCCTCGTTCCTCCATCTTCGTCCTCCCATTTGATCCGTAGGCCTTCTTTGGACCAAGTTCGCCTCGTTCGTCCATCTTCGTCCTCCCATTTGATCCCTCGGCCTTCTTTGGACCAAGTTCGCCTCGTTCCTCCATCTTCGTCCTCCCTTTTGATCCGTTGCGCTTCTTTGGACCAAGTTCGTCTCGTTCGTCCATCTTCGTCCTCCCATTTGATCCCTAGGCCTTCTTTGGACCAAGTTCGTCTCGTTCGTCCATCTTCGTCCTCCCATTTGATCCGTAGCCCTTCTTTGGACCAAGTTCGCCTCGTTCGTCCATCTTCGTCCTCCCATTTGATCCCTCGGCCTTCTTTGGACCAAGTTCGCCTCGTTCCTCCATCTTCGTCCTCCCATTTGGTCCGTAGGCCTTCTTTGGACCAAGTTCGTCTCGTTCGTCGATCTTCGTCCTCCCATTTGATCCCTAGGCCTTCTTTGGACCATGTTCGCCTCGTTCGTCCATCTTCGTCCTCCCATTTGATCCCTAGGCCTTCTTTGGACCAAGTTCGTCTCGTTCGTCCATCTTTGTCCTCCCATTTGATCCCTAGGCCTTCTTTGGACAAAGTTCGCCTCGTTCCTCCATCTTCGTCCTCCATTTGGTCCGTAGGCCTTCTTTGGACCAAGTTCGTCTCGTTCGTCCATCTTCGTCCTCCCATTTGATCCGTAGGCCTTCTTTGGACCAAGTTCGTCTCGTTCGTCCATCTTCGTCCTCCCATTTGATCCCTAGGCCTTCTTTGGACCAAGTTCGCCTCGTTCGTCCATCTTCGTCCTCCCATTTGATCCCTAGGCCTTCTTTGGACCAAGTTCGTCTCGTTCGTCCATCTTCGTCCTCCCATTTGATCCCTAGGCCTTCTTTGGACAAAGTTCGCCTCGTTCCTCCATCTTCGTCCTCCATTTGGTCCGTAGGCCTTCTTTGGACCAAGTTCGTCACGTTCGTCCATCTTCGTCCTCCCATTTGATCCCTAGGCCTTCTGTGGACCAAGTTCGCCTCGTTCGTCCATCTTCGTCCTCCCATTTGATCCCTAGGCCTTCTCTGGACCAAGTTCGTCTCGTTCGTCCATCTTCGTCCTCCCATTTGATCCCTAGGCCTTCTTTGGACAAAGTTCGCCTCGTTCCTCCATCTTCGTCCTCCATTTGGTCCGTAGGCCTTCTTTGGACCAAGTTCGTCTCGTTCGTCCATCTTCGTCCTCCCATTTGATCCCTAGGCCTTCTTTGGACCAAGTTCGCCTCGTTCGTCTCGTTCGTCCATCTTCGTCCTCCCATTTGATCCGTTGGGCTTCTTTGGACCAAGTTCGTCTCGTTCGTCCATCTTCGTCCTCCCATTTGATCCGTAGGCCTTCTTTGGACCAAGTTCGTCTCGTTCCTCCATCTTCGTCCTCCCATTTGATCCGTAGGCCTTCTTTGGACCAAGTTCGCCTCGTTCGTCCATCTTCGTCCTCCCATTTGATCCCTCGGCCTTCTTTGGACCAAGTTCGCCTCGTTCCTCCATCTTCGTCCTCCCATTTGATCCGTTGGGCTTCTTTGGACCAAGTTCGTCTCGTTCGTCCATCTTCGTCCTCCCATTTGATCCCTAGGCCTTCTTTGGACCAAGTTCGTCTCGTTCGTCCATCTTCGTCCTCCCATTTGATCCGTAGGCCTTCTTTGGACCAAGTTCGCCTCGTTCGTCCATCTTCGTCCTCCCATTTGATCCCTCGGCCTTCTTTGGACCAAGTTCGCCTCGTTCCTCCATCTTCGTCCTCCCATTTGGTCCGTAGGCCTTCTTTGGACCAAGTTCGTCTCGTTCGTCCATCTTCGTCCTCCCATTTGATCCCTAGGCCTTCTTTGGACCAAGTTCGCCTCGTTCGTCCATCTTCGTCCTCCCATTTGATCCCTAGGCCTTCTTTGGACCAAGTTCGTCTCGTTCGTCCATCTTCGTCCTCCCATTTGATCCCTAGGCCTTCTTTGGACAAAGTTCGCCTCGTTCCTCCATCTTCGTCCTCCATTTGGTCCGTAGGCCTTCTTTGGACCAAGTTCGTCACGTTCGTCCATCTTCGTCCTCCCATTTGATCCCTAGGCCTTCTGTGGACCAAGTTCGCCTCGTTCGTCCATCTTCGTCCTCCCATTTGATCCCTAGGCCTTCTCTGGACCAAGTTCGTCTCGTTCGTCCATCTTCGTCCTCCCATTTGATCCCTAGGCCTTCTTTGGACAAAGTTCGCCTCGTTCCTCCATCTTCGTCCTCCATTTGGTCCGTAGGCCTTCTTTGGACCAAGTTCGTCTCGTTCGTCCATCTTCGTCCTCCCATTTGATCCCTAGGCCTTCTTTGGACCAAGTTCGCCTCGTTCGTCTCGTTCGTCCATCTTCGTCCTCCCATTTGATCCGTTGGGCTTCTTTGGACCAAGTTCGTCTCGTTCGTCCATCTTCGTCCTCCCATTTGATCCGTAGGCCTTCTTTGGACCAAGTTCGTCTCGTTCGTCCATCTTCGTCCTCCCATTTGATCCCTAGGCCATCTTTGGACCAAGTTCGCCTCGTTCCTCCATCTTCGTCCTCCCATTTGATCCGTAGGCCTTCTTTGGACCAAGTTCGCCTCGTTCGTCCATCTTCGTCCTCCCATTTGATCCCTCGGCCTTCTTTGGACCAAGTTCGCCTCGTTCCTCCATCTTCGTCCTCCCATTTGATCCGTTGCGCTTCTTTGGACCAAGTTCGTCTCGTTCGTCCATCTTCGTCCTCCCATTTGATCCCTAGGCCTTCTTTGGACCAAGTTCGTCTCGTTCGTCCATCTTCGTCCTCCCATTTGATCCGTAGCCCTTCTTTGGACCAAGTTCGCCTCGTTCGTCCATCTTCGTCCTCCCATTTGATCCCTCGGCCTTCTTTGGACCAAGTTCGCCTCGTTCCTCCATCTTCGTCCTCCCATTTGGTCCGTAGGCCTTCTTTGGACCAAGTTCGTCTCGTTCGTCGATCTTCGTCCTCCCATTTGATCCCTAGGCCTTCTTTGGACCATGTTCGCCTCGTTCGTCCATCTTCGTCCTCCCATTTGATCCCTAGGCCTTCTTTGGACCAAGTTCGTCTCGTTCGTCCATCTTTGTCCTCCCATTTGATCCCTAGGCCTTCTTTGGACAAAGTTCGCCTCGTTCCTCCATCTTCGTCCTCCATTTGGTCCGTAGGCCTTCTTTGGACCAAGTTCGTCTCGTTCGTCCATCTTCGTCCTCCCATTTGATCCGTAGGCCTTCTTTGGACCAAGTTCGTCTCGTTCGTCCATCTTCGTCCTCCCATTTGATCCCTAGGCCTTCTTTGGACCAAGTTCGCCTCGTTCGTCCATCTTCGTCCTCCCATTTGATCCCTAGGCCTTCTTTGGACCAAGTTCGTCTCGTTCGTCCATCTTCGTCCTCCCATTTGATCCCTAGGCCTTCTTTGGACAAAGTTCGCCTCGTTCCTCCATCTTCGTCCTCCATTTGGTCCGTAGGCCTTCTTTGGACCAAGTTCGTCTCGTTCGTCCATCTTCGTCCTCCCATTTGATCCCTAGGCCTTCTTTGGACCAAGTTCGCCTCGTTCGTCTCGTTCGTCCATCTTCGTCCTCCCATTTGATCCGTTGGGCTTCTTTGGACCAAGTTCGTCTCGTTCGTCCATCTTCGTCCTCCCATTTGATCCGTAGGCCTTCTTTGGACCAAGTTCGTCTCGTTCCTCCATCTTCGTCCTCCCATTTGATCCGTAGGCCTTCTTTGGACCAAGTTCGCCTCGTTCGTCCATCTTCGTCCTCCCATTTGATCCCTCGGCCTTCTTTGGACCAAGTTCGCCTCGTTCCTCCATCTTCGTCCTCCCATTTGATCCGTTGGGCTTCTTTGGACCAAGTTCGTCTCGTTCGTCCATCTTCGTCCTCCCATTTGATCCCTAGGCCTTCTTTGGACCAAGTTCGTCTCGTTCGTCCATCTTCGTCCTCCCATTTGATCCGTAGGCCTTCTTTGGACCAAGTTCGCCTCGTTCGTCCATCTTCGTCCTCCCATTTGATCCCTCGGCCTTCTTTGGACCAAGTTCGCCTCGTTCCTCCATCTTCGTCCTCCCATTTGGTCCGTAGGCCTTCTTTGGACCAAGTTCGTCTCGTTCGTCCATCTTCGTCCTCCCATTTGATCCCTAGGCCTTCTTTGGACCAAGTTCGCCTCGTTCGTCCATCTTCGTCCTCCCATTTGATCCCTAGGCCTTCTTTGGACCAAGTTCGTCTCGTTCGTCCATCTTCGTCCTCCCATTTGATCCCTAGGCCTTCTTTGGACAAAGTTCGCCTCGTTCCTCCATCTTCGTCCTCCATTTGGTCCGTAGGCCTTCTTTGGACCAAGTTCGTCACGTTCGTCCATCTTCGTCCTCCCATTTGATCCCTAGGCCTTCTGTGGACCAAGTTCGCCTCGTTCGTCCATCTTCGTCCTCCCATTTGATCCCTAGGCCTTCTCTGGACCAAGTTCGTCTCGTTCGTCCATCTTCGTCCTCCCATTTGATCCCTAGGCCTTCTTTGGACAAAGTTCGCCTCGTTCCTCCATCTTCGTCCTCCATTTGGTCCGTAGGCCTTCTTTGGACCAAGTTCGTCTCGTTCGTCCATCTTCGTCCTCCCATTTGATCCCTAGGCCTTCTTTGGACCAAGTTCGCCTCGTTCGTCTCGTTCGTCCATCTTCGTCCTCCCATTTGATCCGTTGGGCTTCTTTGGACCAAGTTCGTCTCGTTCGTCCATCTTCGTCCTCCCATTTGATCCGTAGGCCTTCTTTGGACCAAGTTCGTCTCGTTCGTCCATCTTCGTCCTCCCATTTGATCCCTAGGCCATCTTTGGACCAAGTTCGCCTCGTTCCTCCATCTTCGTCCTCCCATTTGATCCGTAGGCCTTCTTTGGACCAAGTTCGCCTCGTTCGTCCATCTTCGTCCTCCCATTTGATCCCTCGGCCTTCTTTGGACCAAGTTCGCCTCGTTCCTCCATCTTCGTCCTCCCATTTGATCCGTTGCGCTTCTTTGGACCAAGTTCGTCTCGTTCGTCCATCTTCGTCCTCCCATTTGATCCCTAGGCCTTCTTTGGACCAAGTTCGTCTCGTTCGTCCATCTTCGTCCTCCCATTTGATCCGTAGCCCTTCTTTGGACCAAGTTCGCCTCGTTCGTCCATCTTCGTCCTCCCATTTGATCCCTCGGCCTTCTTTGGACCAAGTTCGCCTCGTTCCTCCATCTTCGTCCTCCCATTTGGTCCGTAGGCCTTCTTTGGACCAAGTTCGTCTCGTTCGTCGATCTTCGTCCTCCCATTTGATCCCTAGGCCTTCTTTGGACCATGTTCGCCTCGTTCGTCCATCTTCGTCCTCCCATTTGATCCCTAGGCCTTCTTTGGACCAAGTTCGTCTCGTTCGTCCATCTTTGTCCTCCCATTTGATCCCTAGGCCTTCTTTGGACAAAGTTCGCCTCGTTCCTCCATCTTCGTCCTCCATTTGGTCCGTAGGCCTTCTTTGGACCAAGTTCGTCTCGTTCGTCCATCTTCGTCCTCCCATTTGATCCGTAGGCCTTCTTTGGACCAAGTTCGTCTCGTTCGTCCATCTTCGTCCTCCCATTTGATCCCTAGGCCTTCTTTGGACCAAGTTCGCCTCGTTCGTCCATCTTCGTCCTCCCATTTGATCCCTAGGCCTTCTTTGGACCAAGTTCGTCTCGTTCGTCCATCTTCGTCCTCCCATTTGATCCCTAGGCCTTCTTTGGACAAAGTTCGCCTCGTTCCTCCATCTTCGTCCTCCATTTGGTCCGTAGGCCTTCTTTGGACCAAGTTCGTCACGTTCGTCCATCTTCGTCCTCCCATTTGATCCCTAGGCCTTCTGTGGACCAAGTTCGCCTCGTTCGTCCATCTTCGTCCTCCCATTTGATCCCTAGGCCTTCTCTGGACCAAGTTCGTCTCGTTCGTCCATCTTCGTCCTCCCATTTGATCCCTAGGCCTTCTTTGGACAAAGTTCGCCTCGTTCCTCCATCTTCGTCCTCCATTTGGTCCGTAGGCCTTCTTTGGACCAAGTTCGTCTCGTTCGTCCATCTTCGTCCTCCCATTTGATCCCTAGGCCTTCTTTGGACCAAGTTCGCCTCGTTCGTCTCGTTCGTCCATCTTCGTCCTCCCATTTGATCCGTTGGGCTTCTTTGGACCAAGTTCGTCTCGTTCGTCCATCTTCGTCCTCCCATTTGATCCGTAGGCCTTCTTTGGACCAAGTTCGTCTCGTTCCTCCATCTTCGTCCTCCCATTTGATCCGTAGGCCTTCTTTGGACCAAGTTCGCCTCGTTCGTCCATCTTCGTCCTCCCATTTGATCCCTCGGCCTTCTTTGGACCAAGTTCGCCTCGTTCCTCCATCTTCGTCCTCCCATTTGATCCGTTGGGCTTCTTTGGACCAAGTTCGTCTCGTTCGTCCATCTTCGTCCTCCCATTTGATCCCTAGGCCTTCTTTGGACCAAGTTCGTCTCGTTCGTCCATCTTCGTCCTCCCATTTGATCCGTAGGCCTTCTTTGGACCAAGTTCGCCTCGTTCGTCCATCTTCGTCCTCCCATTTGATCCCTCGGCCTTCTTTGGACCAAGTTCGCCTCGTTCCTCCATCTTCGTCCTCCCATTTGGTCCGTAGGCCTTCTTTGGACCAAGTTCGTCTCGTTCGTCGATCTTCGTCCTCCCATTTGATCCCTAGGCCTTCTTTGGACCATGTTCGCCTCGTTCGTCCATCTTCGTCCTCCCATTTGATCCCTAGGCCTTCTTTGGACCAAGTTCGTCTCGTTCGTCCATCTTTGTCCTCCCATTTGATCCCTAGGCCTTCTTTGGACAAAGTTCGCCTCGTTCCTCCATCTTCGTCCTCCATTTGGTCCGTAGGCCTTCTTTGGACCAAGTTCGTCTCGTTCGTCCATCTTCGTCCTCCCATTTGATCCGTAGGCCTTCTTTGGACCAAGTTCGTCTCGTTCGTCCATCTTCGTCCTCCCATTTGATCCCTAGGCCTTCTTTGGACCAAGTTCGCCTCGTTCGTCCATCTTCGTCCTCCCATTTGATCCCTAGGCCTTCTTTGGACCAAGTTCGTCTCGTTCGTCCATCTTCGTCCTCCCATTTGATCCCTAGGCCTTCTTTGGTGAAAGTTCGCCTCGTTCCTCCATCTTCGTCCTCCATTTGGTCCGTAGGCCTTCTTTGGACCAAGTTCGTCTCGTTCGTCCATCTTCGTCCTCCCGTTTGATCCCTAGGCCTTCTTTGGACCAAGTTCGCCTCGTTCGTCCATCTTCGTCCTCCCATTTGATCCCTAGGCCTTCTCTGGACCAAGTTCGTCTCGTTCGTCCATCTTCGTCCTCCCATTTGATCCCTAGGCCTTCTTTGGACAAAGTTCGCCTCGTTCCTCCATCTTCGTCCTCCATTTGGTCCGTAGGCCTTCTTTGGACCAAGTTCGTCTCGTTCGTCCATCTTCGTCCACCCATTTGATCCGTAGGCCTTCTTTGGACCAAGTTCGTCTCTTTCGTCCATCTTCGTCCTCCCATTTGATCCCTAGGCCTTCCTTGGACCAAGTTCGTCTCGTTCGTCCATCTTCGTCCACCCATTTGATCCGTAGGCCTTCTTTGGACCAAGTTCGCCTCGTTCGTCTCGTTCGTCCATCTTCGTCCTCCCATTTGATCCGTTGGGCTTCTTTGGACCAAGTTCGTCTCGTTCGTCCATCTTCGTCCACCCATTTGATCCGTAGGCCTTCTTTGGACCAAGTTCGTCTCGTTCGTCCATCTTCGTCCTCCCATTTGATCCCTAGGCCTTCCTTGGACCAAGTTCGTCTCGTTCGTCCATCTTCGTCCACCCATTTGATCCGTAGGCCTTCTTTGGACCAAGTTCGCCTCGTTCGTCTCGTTCGTCCATCTTCGTCCTCCCATTTGATCCGTTGGGCTTCTTTGGACCAAGTTCGTCTCGTTCGTCCATCTTCGTCCTCCCATTTGATCCGTAGGCCTTCTTTGGACCAAGTTCGCCTCGTTCGTCCATCTTCGTCCTCCCATTTGATCCGTTGGGCTTCTTTGGACCAAGTTCGTCTCGTTCGTCCATCTTCGTCCTCCCATTTGATCCGTAGGCCTTCGTTGGACCAAGTTCGTCTCGTTCGTCCATCTTCGTCCTCCCATTCGATCCCTAGGCCTTCTTTGGACCAAGTTCGTCACGTTCGTCCATCTTCGTCCTCCCATTTGATCCCTAGGCCTTCTGTGGACCAAGTTCGCCTCGTTCGTCCATCTTCGTCCTCCCATTTGATCCCTAGGCCTTCTCTGGACCAAGTTCGTCTCGTTCGTCCATCTTCGTCCTCCCATTTGATCCCTAGGCCTTCTTTTGACAAAGTTCGCCTCGTTCCTCCATCTTCGTCCTCCATTTGGTCCGTAGGCCTTCTTTGGACCAAGTTCGTCTCGTTCGTCCATCTTCGTCCTCCCATTTGATCCCTAGGCCTTCTTTGGACCAAGTTCGCCTCGTTCGTCTCGTTCGTCCATCTTCGTCCTCCCATTTGATCCGTTGGGCTTCTTTGGACCAAGTTCGTCTCGTTCGTCCATCTTCGTCCTCCCATTTGATCCGTAGGCCTTCTTTGGACCAAGTTCGCCTCGTTCGTCCATCTTCGTCCTCCCATTTGATCCCTAGGCCATCTTTGGACCAAGTTCGCCTCGTTCCTCCATCTTCGTCCTCCCATTTGATCCGTAGGCCTTCTTTGGACCAAGTTCGCCTCGTTCGTCCATCTTCGTCCTCCCATTTGATCCCTCGGCCTTCTTTGGACCAAGTTCGCCTCGTTCCTCCATCTTCGTCCTCCCATTTGATCCGTTGGGCTTCTTTGGACCAAGTTCGTCTCGTTCGTCCATCTTCGTCCTCCCATTTGATCCCTAGGCCTTCTTTGGACCAAGTTCGTCTCGTTCGTCCATCTTCGTCCTCCCATTTGATCCGTAGGCCTTCTTTGGACCAAGTTCGCCTCGTTCGTCCATCTTCGTCCTCCCATTTGATCCCTCGGCCTTCTTTGGACCAAGTTCGCCTCGTTCCTCCATCTTCGTCCTCCCATTTGGTCCGTAGGCCTTCTTTGGACCAAGTTCGTCTCGTTCGTCGATCTTCGTCCTCCCATTTGATCCCTAGGCCTTCTTTGGACCATGTTCGCCTCGTTCGTCCATCTTCGTCCTCCCATTTGATCCCTAGGCCTTCTTTGGACCAAGTTCGTCTCGTTCGTCCATCTTTGTCCTCCCATTTGATCCCTAGGCCTTCTTTGGACAAAGTTCGCCTCGTTCCTCCATCTTCGTCCTCCATTTGGTCCGTAGGCCTTCTTTGGACCAAGTTCGTCTCGTTCGTCCATCTTCGTCCTCCCATTTGATCCGTAGGCCTTCTTTGGACCAAGTTCGTCTCGTTCGTCCATATTCGTCCTCCCATTTGATCCCTAGGCCTTCTTTGGACCAAGTTCGCCTCGTTCGTCCATCTTCGTCCTCCCATTTGATCCCTAGGCCTTCTTTGGACCAAGTTCGTCTCGTTCGTCCATCTTCGTCCTCCCATTTGATCCCTAGGCCTTCTTTGGAGAAAGTTCGCCTCGTTCCTCCATCTTCGTCCTCCATTTGGTCCGTAGGCCTTCTTTGGACCAAGTTCGTCTCGTTCGTCCATCTTCGTCCTCCCGTTTGATCCCTAGGCCTTCTTTGGACCAAGTTCGCCTCGTTCGTCCATCTTCGTCCTCCCATTTGATCCCTAGGCCTTCTCTGGACCAAGTTCGTCTCGTTCGTCCATCTTCGTCCTCCCATTTGATCCCTAGGCCTTCTTTGGACAAAGTTCGCCTCGTTCCTCCATCTTCGTCCTCCATTTGGTCCGTAGGCCTTCTTTGGACCAAGTTCGTCTCGTTCGTCCATCTTCGTCCACCCATTTGATCCGTAGGCCTTCTTTGGACCAAGTTCGTCTCTTTCGTCCATCTTCGTCCTCCCATTTGATCCCTAGGCCTTCCTTGGACCAAGTTCGTCTCGTTCGTCCATCTTCGTCCACCCATTTGATCCGTAGGCCTTCTTTGGACCAAGTTCGCCTCGTTCGTCTCGTTCGTCCATCTTCGTCCTCCCATTTGATCCGTTGGGCTTCTTTGGACCAAGTTCGTCTCGTTCGTCCATCTTCGTCCACCCATTTGATCCGTAGGCCTTCTTTGGACCAAGTTCGTCTCGTTCGTCCATCTTCGTCCTCCCATTTGATCCCTAGGCCTTCCTTGGACCAAGTTCGTCTCGTTCGTCCATCTTCGTCCACCCATTTGATCCGTAGGCCTTCTTTGGACCAAGTTCGCCTCGTTCGTCTCGTTCGTCCATCTTCGTCCTCCCATTTGATCCGTTGGGCTTCTTTGGACCAAGTTCGTCTCGTTCGTCCATCTTCGTCCTCCCATTTGATCCGTAGGCCTTCTTTGGACCAAGTTCGCCTCGTTCGTCCATCTTCGTCCTCCCATTTGATCCGTTGGGCTTCTTTGGACCAAGTTCGTCTCGTTCGTCCATCTTCGTCCTCCCATTTGATCCGTAGGCCTTCGTTGGACCAAGTTCGTCTCGTTCGTCCATCTTCGTCCTCCCATTCGATCCCTAGGCCTTCTTTGGACCAAGTTTGTCACGTTCGTCCATCTTCGTCCTCCCATTTGATCCCTAGGCCTTCTGTGGACCAAGTTCGCCTCGTTCGTCCATCTTCGTCCTCCCATTTGATCCCTAGGCCTTCTCTGGACCAAGTTCGTCTCGTTCGTCCATCTTCGTCCTCCCATTTGATCCCTAGGCCTTCTTTGGAGAAAGTTCGCCTCGTTCCTCCATCTTCGTCCTCCATTTGGTCCGTAGGCCTTCTTTGGACCAAGTTCGTCTCGTTCGTCCATCTTCGTCCTCCCGTTTGATCCCTAGGCTTTCTTTGGACCAAGTTCGCCTCGTTCGTCCATCTTCGTCCTCCCATTTGATCCCTAGGCCTTCTCTGGACCAAGTTCGTCTCGTTCGTCCATCTTCGTCCTCCCATTTGATCCCTAGGCCTTCTTTGGACAAAGTTCGCCTCGTTCCTCCATCTTCGTCCTCCATTTGGTCCGTAGGCCTTCTTTGGACCAAGTTCGTCTCGTTCGTCCATCTTCGTCCACCCATTTGATCCGTAGGCCTTCTTTGGACCAAGTTCGTCTCTTTCGTCCATCTTCGTCCTCCCATTTGATCCCTAGGCCTTCCTTGGACCAAGTTCGTCTCGTTCGTCCATCTTCGTCCACCCATTTGATCCGTAGGCCTTCTTTGGACCAAGTTCGCCTCGTTCGTCTCGTTCGTCCATCTTCGTCCTCCCATTTGATCCGTTGGGCTTCTTTGGACCAAGTTCGTCTCGTTCGTCCATCTTCGTCCACCCATTTGATCCGTAGGCCTTCTTTGGACCAAGTTCGTCTCGTTCGTCCATCTTCGTCCTCCCATTTGATCCCTAGGCCTTCCTTGGACCAAGTTCGTCTCGTTCGTCCATCTTCGTCCACCCATTTGATCCGTAGGCCTTCTTTGGACCAAGTTCGCCTCGTTCGTCTCGTTCGTCCATCTTCGTCCTCCCATTTGATCCGTTGGGCTTCTTTGGACCAAGTTCGTCTCGTTCGTCCATCTTCGTCCTCCCATTTGATCCGTAGGCCTTCTTTGGACCAAGTTCGCCTCGTTCGTCCATCTTCGTCCTCCCATTTGATCCGTTGGGCTTCTTTGGACCAAGTTCGCCTCGTTCGTCCATCTTCGTCCTCCCATTTGATCCCTAGGCCTTCTCTGGACCAAGTTCGTCTCGTTCGTCCATCTTCGTCCTCCCATTTGATCCCTAGGCCTTCTTTGGACAAAGTTCGCCTCGTTCCTCCATCTTCGTCCTCCATTTGGTCCGTAGGCCTTCTTTGGACCAAGTTCGTCTCGTTCGTCCATCTTCGTCCACCCATTTGATCCGTAGGCCTTCTTTGGACCAAGTTCGTCTCTTTCGTCCATCTTCGTCCTCCCATTTGATCCCTAGGCCTTCCTTGGACCAAGTTCGTCTCGTTCGTCCATCTTCGTCCACCCATTTGATCCGTAGGCCTTCTTTGGACCAAGTTCGCCTCGTTCGTCTCGTTCGTCCATCTTCGTCCTCCCATTTGATCCGTTGGGCTTCTTTGGACCAAGTTCGTCTCGTTCGTCCATCTTCGTCCACCCATTTGATCCGTAGGCCTTCTTTGGACCAAGTTCGTCTCGTTCGTCCATCTTCGTCCTCCCATTTGATCCCTAGGCCTTCCTTGGACCAAGTTCGTCTCGTTCGTCCATCTTCGTCCACCCATTTGATCCGTAGGCCTTCTTTGGACCAAGTTCGCCTCGTTCGTCTCGTTCGTCCATCTTCGTCCTCCCATTTGATCCGTTGGGCTTCTTTGGACCAAGTTCGTCTCGTTCGTCCATCTTCGTCCTCCCATTTGATCCGTAGGCCTTCTTTGGACCAAGTTCGCCTCGTTCGTCCATCTTCGTCCTCCCATTTGATCCGTTGGGCTTCTTTGGACCAAGTTCGTCTCGTTCGTCCATCTTCGTCCTCCCCATTTGATCCGTAGGCCTTCGTTGGACCAAGTTCGTCTCGTTCGTCCATCTTCGTCCTCCCATTCGATCCCTAGGCCTTCTTTGGACCAAGTTTGTCACGTTCGTCCATCTTCGTCCTCCCCATTTGATCCCTAGGCCTTCTGTGGACCAAGTTCGCCTCGTTCGTCCATCTTCGTCCTCCCATTTGATCCCTAGGCCTTCTCTGGACCAAGTTCGTCTCGTTCGTCCATCTTCGTCCTCCCATTTGATCCCTAGGCCTTCTTTGGAGAAAGTTCGCCTCGTTCCTCCATCTTCGTCCTCCATTTGGTCCGTAGGCCTTCTTTGGACCAAGTTCGTCTCGTTCGTCCATCTTCGTCCTCCCGTTTGATCCCTAGGCTTTCTTTGGACCAAGTTCGCCTCGTTCGTCCATCTTCGTCCTCCCATTTGATCCCTAGGCCTTCTCTGGACCAAGTTCGTCTCGTTCGTCCATCTTCGTCCTCCCATTTGATCCCTAGGCCTTCTTTGGACAAAGTTCGCCTCGTTCCTCCATCTTCGTCCTCCATTTGGTCCGTAGGCCTTCTTTGGACCAAGTTCGTCTCGTTCGTCCATCTTCGTCCACCCATTTGATCCGTAGGCCTTCTTTGGACCAAGTTCGTCTCTTTCGTCCATCTTCGTCCTCCCATTTGATCCCTAGGCCTTCCTTGGACCAAGTTCGTCTCGTTCGTCCATCTTCGTCCACCCATTTGATCCGTAGGCCTTCTTTGGACCAAGTTCGCCTCGTTCGTCTCGTTCGTCCATCTTCGTCCTCCCATTTGATCCGTTGGGCTTCTTTGGACCAAGTTCGTCTCGTTCGTACCATCTTCGTCCACCCATTTGATCCGTAGGCCTTCTTTGGACCAAGTTCGTCTCGTTCGTCCATCTTCGTCCTCCCATTTGATCCCTAGGCCTTCCTTGGACCAAGTTCGTCTCGTTCGTCCATCTTCGTCCACCCATTTGATCCGTAGGCCTTCTTTGGACCAAGTTCGCCTCGTTCGTCTCGTTCGTCCATCTTCGTCCTCCCATTTGATCCGTTGGGCTTCTTTGGACCAAGTTCGTCTCGTTCGTCCATCTTCGTCCTCCCATTTGATCCGTAGGCCTTCTTTGGACCAAGTTCGCCTCGTTCGTCCATCTTCGTCCTCCCATTTGATCCGTTGGGCTTCTTTGGACCAAGTTCGTCTCGTTCGTCCATCTTCGTCCTCCCATTTGATCCGTAGGCCTTCGTTGGACCAAGTTCGTCTCGTTCGTCCATCTTCGTCCTCCCATTCGATCCCTAGGCCTTCTTTGGACCAAGTTTGTCACGTTCGTCCATCTTCGTCCTCCCATTTGATCCCTAGGCCTTCTGTGGACCAAGTTCGCCTCGTTCGTCCATCTTCGTCCTCCCATTTGATCCCTAGGCCTTCTCTGGACCAAGTTCGTCTCGTTCGTCCATCTTCGTCCTCCCATTTGATCCCTAGGCCTTCTTTGGACAAAGTTCGCCTCGTTCCTCCATCTTCGTCCTCCATTTGGTCCGTAGGCCTTCTTTGGACCAAGTTCGTCTCGTTCGTCCATCTTCGTCCTCCCATTTGATCCCTAGGCCTTCTTTGGACCAAGTTCGCCTCGTTCGTCTCGTTCGTCCATCTTCGTCCTCCCATTTGATCCGTTGGGCTTCTTTGGACCAAGTTCGTCTCGTTCGTCCATCTTCGTCCTCCCATTTGATCCGTAGGCCTTCTTTGGACCAAGTTCGCCTCG
This sequence comes from Glycyrrhiza uralensis, assembly GCA_030159175.1. Classification (NCBI taxonomy): domain Eukaryota; kingdom Viridiplantae; phylum Streptophyta; class Magnoliopsida; order Fabales; family Fabaceae; genus Glycyrrhiza; species Glycyrrhiza uralensis. Next base: position 136,400 of record BRZY01000026.1, on the reverse strand, counting down.
TTCGTCCATCTTCGTCCTCCCATTTGATCCCTAGGCCATCTTTGGACCAAGTTCGCCTCGTTCCTCCATCTTCGTCCTCCCATTTGATCCGTAGGCCTTCTTTGGACCAAGTTCGCCTCGTTCGTCCATCTTCGTCCTCCCATTTGATCCCTCGGCCTTCTTTGGACCAAGTTCGCCTCGTTCCTCCATCTTCGTCCTCCCATTTGATCCGTTGGGCTTCTTTGGACCAAGTTCGTCTCGTTCGTCCATCTTCGTCCTCCATTTGATCCCTAGGCCCTTCTTTGGACCAAGTTCGTCTCGTTCGTCCATCTTCGTCCTCCCATTTGATCCGTAGGCCTTCTTTGGACCAAGTTCGCCTCGTTCGTCCATCTTCGTCCTCCCATTTGATCCCTCGGCCTTCTTTGGACCAAGTTCGCCTCGTTCCTCCATCTTCGTCCTCCCATTTGGTCCGTAGGCCTTCTTTGGACCAAGTTCGTCTCGTTCGTCGATCTTCGTCCTCCCATTTGATCCCTAGGCCTTCTTTGGACCATGTTCGCCTCGTTCGTCCATCTTCGTCCTCCCATTTGATCCCTAGGCCTTCTTTGGACCAAGTTCGTCTCGTTCGTCCATCTTTGTCCTCCCATTTGATCCCTAGGCCTTCTTTGGACAAAGTTCGCCTCGTTCCTCCATCTTCGTCCTCCATTTGGTCCGTAGGCCTTCTTTGGACCAAGTTCGTCTCGTTCGTCCATCTTCGTCCTCCCATTTGATCCGTAGGCCTTCTTTGGACCAAGTTCGTCTCGTTCGTCCATCTTCGTCCTCCCATTTGATCCCTAGGCCTTCTTTGGACCAAGTTCGCCTCGTTCGTCCATCTTCGTCCTCCCATTTGATCCCTAGGCCTTCTTTGGACCAAGTTCGTCTCGTTCGTCCATCTTCGTCCTCCCATTTGATCCCTAGGCCTTCTTTGGACAAAGTTCGCCTCGTTCCTCCATCTTCGTCCTCCATTTGGTCCGTAGGCCTTCTTTGGACCAAGTTCGTCACGTTCGTCCATCTTCGTCCTCCCATTTGATCCCTAGGCCTTCTGTGGACCAAGTTCGCCTCGTTCGTCCATCTTCGTCCTCCCATTTGATCCCTAGGCCTTCTCTGGACCAAGTTCGTCTCGTTCGTCCATCTTCGTCCTCCCATTTGATCCCTAGGCCTTCTTTGGACAAAGTTCGCCTCGTTCCTCCATCTTCGTCCTCCATTTGGTCCGTAGGCCTTCTTTGGACCAAGTTCGTCTCGTTCGTCCATCTTCGTCCTCCCATTTGATCCCTAGGCCTTCTTTGGACCAAGTTCGCCTCGTTCGTCTCGTTCGTCCATCTTCGTCCTCCCATTTGATCCGTTGGGCTTCTTTGGACCAAGTTCGTCTCGTTCGTCCATCTTCGTCCTCCCATTTGATCCGTAGGCCTTCTTTGGACCAAGTTCGCCTCGTTCGTCCATCTTCGTCCTCCCATTTGATCCCTAGGCCATCTTTGGACCAAGTTCGCCTCGTTCTTCCATCTTCGTCCTCCCATTTGATCCGTAGGCCTTCTTTGGACCAAGTTCGCCTCGTTCGTCCATCTTCGTCCTCCCATTTGATCCCTCGGCCTTCTTTGGACCAAGTTCGCCTCGTTCCTCCATCTTCGTCCTCCCATTTAATCCGTTGGGCTTCTTTGGACCAAGTTCGTCTCGTTCGTCCATCTTCGTCCTCCCATTTGATCCCTAGGCCTTCTTTGGACCAAGTTCGTCTCGTTCGTCCATCTTCGCCTCCCATTTGATCCGTAGGCCTTCTTTGGACCAAGTTCGCCTCGTTCGTCCATCTTCGTCCTCCCATTTGATCCCTCGGCCTTCTTTGGACCAAGTTCGCCTCGTTCCTCCATCTTCGTCCTCCCATTTGGTCCGTAGGCCTTCTTTGGACCAAGTTCGTCTCGTTCGTCGATCTTCGTCCTCCCATTTGATCCCTAGGCCTTCTTTGGACCATGTTCGCCTCGTTCGTCCATCTTCGTCCTCCCATTTGATCCCTAGGCCTTCTTTGGACCAAGTTCGTCTCGTTCGTCCATCTTTGTCCTCCCATTTGATCCCTAGGCCTTCTTTGGACAAAGTTCGCCTCGTTCCTCCATCTTCGTCCTCCATTTGGTCCGTAGGCCTTCTTTGGACCAAGTTCGTCTCGTTCGTCCATCTTCGTCCTCCCATTTGATCCGTAGGCCTTCTTTGGACCAAGTTCGTCTCGTTCGTCCATCTTCGTCCTCCCATTTGATCCCTAGGCCTTCTTTGGACCAAGTTCGTCTCGTTCGTCCATCTTTGTCCTCCCATTTGATCCCTAGGCCTTCTTTGGACCAAGTTCGTCTCGTTCGTCCATCTTCGTCCTCCCATTTGATCCCTAGGCCTTCTTTGGACCAAGTTCGTCTCGTTCGTCCATCTTCGCCTCCCATTTGATCCGTAGGCCTTCTTTGGACCAAGTTCGCCTCGTTCGTCCATCTTCGTCCTCCCATTTGATCCCTCGGCCTTCTTTGGACCAAGTTCGCCTCGTTCCTCCATCTTCGTCCTCCCATTTGGTCCGTAGGCCTTCTTTGGACCAAGTTCGTCTCGTTCGTCGATCTTCGTCCTCCCATTTGATCCCTAGGCCTTCTTTGGACCATGTTCGCCTCGTTCGACCATCTTCGTCCTCCCATTTGATCCCTAGGCCTTCTCTGGACCAAGTTCGTCTCGTTCGTCCATCTTCGTCCTCCCATTTGATCCCTAGGCCTTCTTTGGACAAAGTTCGCCTCGTTCCTCCATCTTCGTCCTCCATTTGGTCCGTAGGCCTTCTTTGGACCAAGTTCGTCTCGTTCGTCCATCTTCGTCCACCCATTTGATCCGTAGGCCTTCTTTGGACCAAGTTCGTCTCTTTCGTCCATCTTCGTCCTCCCATTTGATCCCTAGGCCTTCCTTGGACCAAGTTCGTCTCGTTCGTCCATCTTCGTCCACCCATTTGATCCGTAGGCCTTCTTTGGACCAAGTTCGCCTCGTTCGTCTCGTTCGTCCATCTTCGTCCTCCCATTTGATCCGTTGGGCTTCTTTGGACCAAGTTCGTCTCGTTCGTCCATCTTCGTCCACCCATTTGATCTGTAAGCCTTCTTTGGACCAAGTTCGTCTCGTTCGTCCATCTTCGTCCTCCCATTTGATCCCTAGGCCTTCCTTGGACCAAGTTCGTCTCGTTCGTCCATCTTCGTCCACCCATTTGATCCGTAGGCCTTCTTTGGACCAAGTTCGCCTCGTTCGTCTCGTTCGTCCATCTTCGTCCTCCCATTTGATCCGTTGGGCTTCTTTGGACCAAGTTCGTCTCGTTCGTCCATCTTCGTCCTCCCATTTGATCCGTAGGCCTTCTTTGGACCAAGTTCGCCTCGTTCGTCCATCTTCGTCCTCCCATTTGATCCGTTGGGCTTCTTTGGACCAAGTTCGTCTCGTTCGTCCATCTTCGTCCTCCCATTTGATCCGTAGGCCTTCGTTGGACCAAGTTCGTCTCGTTCGTCCATCTTCGTCCTCCCATTCGATCCCTAGGCCTTCCTTGGACCAAGTTCGTCTCGTTCGTCCATCTTCGTCCACCCATTTGATCCGTAGGCCTTCTTTGGACCAAGTTCGTCTCGTTCGTCCATCTTCGTCCTCCCATTTGATCCCTAGGCTTTCCTTGGACCAAGTTCGTCTCGTTCGTCCATTTTCGTCCACCCATTCGATCCGTAGGCCTTCTTTGGACCAAGTACGTCTCGTTCATCCCTTTTCGTCCTCCCATTTGATCCGTTGGGCTTCTTTGCACCAAGTTCGTCTCGTTCGTCCATCTTCGTCCTCCCATTTGATCCCTAGGCCTTCTTTGGACCAAGTTCGGGTCGTTCGTCCATCTTCGTCCTCCCATTTGATCCCTAGGCCTTCCTTGGACCAAGTTCGTCTCGTTCGTCCATCTTCGTCCACCCATTTGATCCGTAGGCCTTCTTTGGACCAAGTTCGCCTCGTTCGTCTCGTTCGTCCATCTTCGTCCTCCCATTTGATCCGTTGGGCTTCTTTGGACCAAGTTCGTCTCGTTCGTCCATCTTCGTCCTCCCATTTGATCCGTAGGCCTTCTTTGGACCAAGTTCGCCTCGTTCGTCCATCTTCGTCCTCCCATTTGATCCGTTGGGCTTCTTTGGACCAAGTTCGTCTCGTTCGTCCATCTTCGTCCTCCCATTTGATCCGTAGGCCTTCGTTGGACCAAGTTCGTCTCGTTCGTCCATCTTCGTCCTCCCATTTGATCCCTAGGCCTTCCTTGGACCAAGTTCGTCTCGTTCGTCCATCTTCGTCCACCCATTTGATCCGTAGGCCTTCTTTGGACCAAGTTCGTCTCGTTCGTCCATCTTCGTCCTCCCATTTGATCCCTAGGCTTTCCTTGGACCAAGTTCGTCTCGTTCGTCCATCTTCGTCCACCCATTCGATCCGTAGGCCTTCTTTGGACCAAGTACGTCTCGTTCATCCCTTTTCGTCCTCCCATTTGATCCGTTGGGCTTCTTTGCACCAAGTTCGTCTCGTTCGTCCATCTTCGTCCTCCCATTTGATCCCTAGGCCTTCTTTGGACCAAGTTCGGGTCGTTCGTCCATCTTCGTCCTCCCATTTGATCCCTAGGCCTTCTTTGGACCAAGTTCGCCTCGTTCCTCCATCTTCGTCCTCCCATTTGATCCCTTGGCCGTCTTTGGACGAAGTTCGTCTCGTTCGTCCATCTTCATCCTCCCATTTGATCCGTTGGGCTTCTTTGGACCAAGTTCGTCTCGTTCGTCCATCTTCGTCCTCCCATTTGATCCGTAGGCCTTCTTTGGACCAAGTTCGTCTCGTTCGTCCATCTTCGTCCTCCCATTTGATCCCTAGGCCTTCTTTGGACCAAGTTCGCCTCGTTCGTCCATCTTCGTCCTCCCATTTGATCCCTAGGCCTTCTTTGGACCAAGTTCGTCTCGTTCGTCCATCTTCGTCCTCCCATTTGATCCCTAGGCCTTCTTTGGAGAAAGTTCGCCTCGTTCCTCCATCTTCGTCCTCCATTTGGTCCGTAGGCCTTCTTTGGACCAAGTTCGTCTCGTTCGTCCATCTTCGTCCTCCCGTTTGATCCCTAGGCCTTCTGTGGACCAAGTTCGCCTCGTTCGTCCATCTTCGTCCTCCCATTTGATCCCTAGGCCTTCTCTGGACCAAGTTCGTCTCGTTCGTCCATCTTCGTCCTCCCATTTGATCCCTAGGCCTTCTTTGGACAAAGTTCGCCTCGTTCCTCCATCTTCGTCCTCCATTTGGTCCGTAGGCCTTCTTTGGACCAAGTTCGTCTCGTTCGTCGATCTTCGTCCTCCCATTTGATCCCTAGGCCTTCTTTGGACCATGTTCGCCTCGTTCGTCCATCTTCGTCCTCCCATTTGATCCGTAGGCCTTCTTTGGACCAAGTTCGTCTCGTTCGTCCATCTTCGTCCTCCCATTTGATCCCTAGGCCTTCTTTGGACCAAGTTCGCCTCGTTCGTCCATCTTCGTCCTCCCATTTGATCCCTAGGCCTTCTTTGGACCAAGTTCGTCTCGTTCGTCCATCTTCGTCCTCCAATTTGATCCCTAGGCCTTCTTTGGAGAAAGTTCGCCTCGTTCCTCCATCTTCGTCCACCCATTTGATCCGTAGGCCTTCTTTGGACCAAGTTCGTCTCTTTCGTCCATCTTCGTCCTCCCATTTGATCCCTAGGCCTTCCTTGGACCAAGTTCGTCTCGTTCGTCCATCTTCGTCCACCCATTTGATCCGTAGGCCTTCTTTGGACCAAGTTCGCCTCGTTCGTCTCGTTCGTCCATCTTCGTCCTCCCATTTGATCCGTTGGGCTTCTTTGGACCAAGTTCGTCTCGTTCGTCCATCTTCGTCCACCCATTTGATCCGTAGGCCTTCTTTGGACCAAGTTCGTCTCGTTCGTCCATCTTCGTCCTCCCATTTGATCCCTAGGCCTTCCTTGGACCAAGTTCGTCTCGTTCGTCCATCTTCGTCCACCCATTTGATCCGTAGGCCTTCTTTGGACCAAGTTCGCCTCGTTCGTCTCGTTCGTCCATCTTCGTCCTCCCATTTGATCCGTTGGGCTTCTTTGGACCAAGTTCGTCTCGTTCGTCCATCTTCGTCCTGCCATTTGATCCGTAGGCCTTCTTTGGACCAAGTTCGCCTCGTTCGTCCATCTTCGTCCTCCCATTTGATCCGTTGGGCTTCTTTGGACCAAGTTCGTCTCGTTCGTCCATCTTCGTCCTCCCATTTGATCCGTAGGCCTTCGTTGGACCAAGTTCGTCTCGTTCGTCCATCTTCGTCCTCCCATTTGATCCCTAGGCCTTCCTTGGACCAAGTTCGTCTCGTTCGTCCATCTTCGTCCACCCATTTGATCCGTAGGCCTTCTTTGGACCAAGTTCGTCTCGTTCGTCCATCTTCGTCCTCCCATTTGATCCCTAGGCTTTCCTTGGACCAAGTTCGTCTCGTTCGTCCATCTTCGTCCACCCATTCGATCCGTAGGCCTTCTTTGGACCAAGTACGTCTCGTTCATCCCTTTTCGTCCTCCCATTTGATCCGTTGGGCTTCTTTGCACCAAGTTCGTCTCGTTCGTCCATCTTCGTCCTCCCATTTGATCCCTAGGCCTTCTTTGGACCAAGTTCGGGTCGTTCGTCCATCTTCGTCCTCCCATTTGATCCCTAGGCCTTCTTTGGACCAAGTTCGCCTCGTTCCTCCATCTTCGTCCTCCCATTTGATCCCTTGGCCGTCTTTGGACGAAGTTCGTCTCGTTCGTCCATCTTCATCCTCCCATTTGATCCGTTGGGCTTCTTTGGACCAAGTTCGTCTCGTTCGTCCATCTTCGTCCTCCCATTTGATCCGTTGGGCTTCTTTGGACCAAGTTCGTCTCGTTCGTCCTTCTTCGTCCACCCATTTGATCCGTAGGCCTTCTTTGGACCAAGTTCGTCTCGTTCGTCCATCTTCGTCCTCCCATTTGATCCCTAGGCCTTCTTTGGACCAAGTTCGTCTCGTTCGTCCATCTTCGTCCTCCCATTTGATCCCTAGGCCTTCTTTGGACCAAGTTCGTCTCGTTCGTCCATCTTCTACCTCCCATTTGATCCCTAGGCCTTCTTTGGACAAAGATCGCCTCGTTCCTCCATCTTCGTCCTCCATTTGGTCCGTAGGCCTTCTTTGGACCAAGTTCGTCTCGTTCGTCCATCTTCGTCCTCCCATTTGATCCCTAGGCCTTCCTTGGACCAAGTTCGTCTCGTTCGTCCATCTTCGTCCACCCATTTGATCCGTAGGCCTTCTTTGGACCAAGTTCGTCTCGTTCGTCCATCTTCGTCCTCCCATTGGATCCCTAGGCTATCCTTGGACCAAGTTCGTCTCGTTCGTCCATCTTCGTCCACCCATTCGATCTGTAGGCCTTCTTTGGACCAAGTACGTCTCGTTCATCCCTTTTCGTCCTCCCATTTGATCCGTTGGGCTTCTTTGCACCAAGTTCGTCTCGTTCGTCCATCTTCGTCCTCCCATTTGATCCCTAGGCCTTCTTTGGACCAAGTTCGGGTCGTTCGTCCATCTTCGTCCTCCCATTTGATCCCTAGGCCTTCTTTGGACCAAGTTCGCCTCGTTCCTCCATCTTCGTCCTCCCATTTGATCCCTTGGCCGTCTTTGGACGAAGTTCGTCTCGTTCGTCCATCTTCATCCTCCCATTTGATTCGTTGGGCTTCTTTGGACCAAGTTCGTCTCGTTCGTCCATCTTCGTCCTCCCATTTGATCCGTTGGGCTTCTGTGGACCAAGTTCGTCTCGTTCGTCCTTCTTCGTCCACCCATTTGATCCCTAGGCCTTCTCTGGACCAAGTTCGTCTCGTTCGTCCATCTTCGTCCTCCCATTTGATCCCTAGGCCTTCTTTGGACCAAGTTCGCCTCGTTCCTCCATCTTCGTCCTCCCATTTGATCCGTTGGGCTTCTTTGGACCAAGTTCGTCTCGTTCGTCCATCTTCGTCCTCCCATTTGATCCGTAGGCCTTCGTTGGACCAAGTTCGTCTCGTTCGTCCATCTTCGTCCTCCCATTTGATCCCTAGGCCTTCCTTGGACCAAGTTCGTCTCGTTCGTCCATCTTCGTCCACCCATTTGATCCGTAGGCCTTCTTTGGACCAAGTTCGTCTCGTTCGTCCATCTTCGTCCTCCCATTTGATCCGTAGGCCTTCGTTGGACCAAGTTCGTCTCGTTCGTCCATCTTCGTCCTCCCATTTGATCCCTAGGCTTTCCTTGGACCAAGTTCGTCTCGTTCGTCCATCTTCGTCCTCCCATTTGATCCCTAGGCTTTCCTTGGACCAAGTTCGCCTCGTTCGTCCATCTTCGTCCTCCCATTTGATCCCTCGGCCTTCTTTGGACCAAGTTCGCCTCGTTCCTCCATCTTCGTCCTCCCATTTGGTCCGTAGGCCTTCTTTGGACCAAGTTCGTCTCGTTCGTCGATCTTCGTCCTCCCATTTGATCCCTAGGCCTTCTTTGGACCATGTTCGCCTCGTTCGTCCATCTTCGTCCTCCCATTTGATCCCTAGGCCTTCTTTGGACCAAGTTCGTCTCGTTCGTCCATCTTCGTCCTCCCATTTGATCCCTAGGCCTTCTTTGGACCAAGTTCGCCTCGTTCGTCTCGTTCGTCCATCTTCGTCCTCCCATTTGGTCCGTAGGCCTTCTTTGGACCAAGTTCGTCTCGTTCGTCCATCTTCGTCCTCCCATTTGATCCCTAGGCCTTCCTTGGACCAAGTTCGTCTCGTTCGTCCATCTTCGTCCACCCATTTGATCCGTAGGCCTTCTTTGGACCAAGTTCGTCTCGTTCGTCCATCTTCGTCCTCCCATTGGATCCCTAGGCTTTCCTTGGACCAAGTTCGCCTCGTTCGTCCATCTTCGTCCACCCATTTGATCCGTAGGCCTTCTTTGGACCAAGTTCGCCTCGTTCGTCTCGTTCGTCCATCTTCGTCCTCCCATTTGATCCGTTGGGCTTCTTTGGACCAAGTTCGTCTCGTTCGTCCATCTTCGTCCACCCATTTGATCCGTAGGCCTTCTTTGGACCAAGTTCGTCTCGTTCGTCCATCTTCGTCCTCCCATTTGATCCCTAGGCCTTCCTTGGACCAAGTTCGTCTCGTTCGTCCATCTTCGTCCACCCATTTGATCCGTAGGCCTTCTTTGGACCAAGTTCGCCTCGTTCGTCTCGTTCGTCCATCTTCGTCCTCCCATTTGATCCGTTGGGCTTCTTTGGACCAAGTTCGTCTCGTTCGTCCATCTTCGTCCTGCCATTTGATCCGTAGGCCTTCTTTGGACCAAGTTCGCCTCGTTCGTCCATCTTCGTCCTCCCATTTGATCCGTTGGGCTTCTTTGGACCAAGTTCGTCTCGTTCGTCCATCTTCGTCCTCCCATTTGATCCGTAGGCCTTCGTTGGACCAAGTTCGTCTCGTTCGTCCATCTTCGTCCTCCCATTTGATCCCTAGGCCTTCCTTGGACCAAGTTCGTCTCGTTCGTCCATCTTCGTCCACCCATTTGATCCGTAGGCCTTCTTTGGACCAAGTTCGTCTCGTTCGTCCATCTTCGTCCTCCCATTTGATCCCTAGGCTTTCCTTGGACCAAGTTCGTCTCGTTCGTCCATCTTCGTCCACCCATTCGATCCGTAGGCCTTCTTTGGACCAAGTACGTCTCGTTCATCCCTTTTCGTCCTCCCATTTGATCCGTTGGGCTTCTTTGCACCAAGTTCGTCTCGTTCGTCCATCTTCGTCCTCCCATTTGATCCCTAGGCCTTCTTTGGACCAAGTTCGGGTCGTTCGTCCATCTTCGTCCTCCCATTTGATCCCTAGGCCTTCTTTGGACCAAGTTCGCCTCGTTCCTCCATCTTCGTCCTCCCATTTGATCCCTTGGCCGTCTTTGGACGAAGTTCGTCTCGTTCGTCCATCTTCATCCTCCCATTTGATCCGTTGGGCTTCTTTGGACCAAGTTCGTCTCGTTCGTCCATCTTCGTCCTCCCATTTGATCCGTTGGGCTTCTTTGGACCAAGTTCGTCTCGTTCGTCCTTCTTCGTCCACCCATTTGATCCGTAGGCCTTCTTTGGACCAAGTTCGTCTCGTTCGTCCATCTTCGTCCTCCCATTTGATCCCTAGGCCTTCTTTGGACCAAGTTCGTCTCGTTCGTCCATCTTCGTCCTCCCATTTGATCCCTAGGCCTTCTTTGGACAAAGATCGCCTCGTTCCTCCATCTTCGTCCTCCATTTGGTCCGTAGGCCTTCTTTGGACCAAGTTCGTCTCGTTCGTCCATCTTCGTCCTCCCATTTGATCCCTAGGCCTTCCTTGGACCAAGTTCGTCTCGTTCGTCCATCTTCGTCCACCCATTTGATCCGTAGGCCTTCTTTGGACCAAGTTCGTCTCGTTCGTCCATCTTCGTCCTCCCATTGGATCCCTAGGCTATCCTTGGACCAAGTTCGTCTCGTTCGTCCATCTTCGTCCACCCATTCGATCTGTAGGCCTTCTTTGGACCAAGTACGTCTCGTTCATCCCTTTTCGTCCTCCCATTTGATCCGTTGGGCTTCTTTGCACCAAGTTCGTCTCGTTCGTCCATCTTCGTCCTCCCATTTGATCCCTAGGCCTTCTTTGGACCAAGTTCGGGTCGTTCGTCCATCTTCGTCCTCCCATTTGATCCCTAGGCCTTCTTTGGACCAAGTTCGCCTCGTTCCTCCATCTTCGTCCTCCCATTTGATCCCTTGGCCGTCTTTGGACGAAGTTCGTCTCGTTCGTCCATCTTCATCCTCCCATTTGATCCGTTGGGCTTCTTTGGACCAAGTTCGTCTCGTTCGTCCATCTTCGTCCTCCCATTTGATCCGTTGGGCTTCTGTGGACCAAGTTCGTCTCGTTCGTCCTTCTTCGTCCACCCATTTGATCCCTAGGCCTTCTCTGGACCAAGTTCGTCTCGTTCGTCCATCTTCGTCCTCCCATTTGATCCCTAGGCCTTCTTTGGACCAAGTTCGCCTCGTTCCTCCATCTTCGTCCTCCCATTTGATCCGTTGGGCTTCTTTGGACCAAGTTCGTCTCGTTCGTCCATCTTCGTCCTCCCATTTGATCCGTAGGCCTTCGTTGGACCAAGTTCGTCTCGTTCGTCCATCTTCGTCCTCCCATTTGATCCCTAGGCCTTCCTTGGACCAAGTTCGTCTCGTTCGTCCATCTTCGTCCACCCATTTGATCCGTAGGCCTTCTTTGGACCAAGTTCGTCTCGTTCGTCCATCTTCGTCCTCCCATTTGATCCGTAGGCCTTCGTTGGACCAAGTTCGTCTCGTTCGTCCATCTTCGTCCTCCCATTTGATCCCTAGGCTTTCCTTGGACCAAGTTCGTCTCGTTCGTCCATCTTCGTCCTCCCATTTGATCCCTAGGCTTTCCTTGGACCAAATGTTCGTCTCGTTCGTCCATCTTCGTCCTCCCATTTGATCCCTAGGCCTTCTTTGGACCAAGTTCGTCTCGTTCGTCCATCTTCGTCCTCCCATTTGCTCCGTAGGCCTTCTTTGGACCATGTTCCTCTCGTTCGTCCATCTTCATCCTCCCATTTGATCCGTAGGCCTTCTTTGGACCAAGTTCGCCTCGTTCCTCCATCTTCGTCCTCCCATTTGATCCGTTGGCCTTCTTTGGACCAAGTTCGTCTCGTTCGTCCATCTTCGTCCTCCCATTTGATCCGTAGGCCTTCTTTGGACCATGTTCGTTCGTCCATCTTCGTCCTCCCATTTGATCTCTAGGCCTTCTTTGGACCAAGTTCGTCTCGTTCGTCCATCTTCGTCCTCCCATTTGCTCCGTAGGCCTTCTTTGGACCATGTTTGTCTCGTTCGTCCATCTTCGTCCTCCCATTTGATCCGTAGGCCTTCTTTGGACCAAGTTCGCCTCGTTCCTCCATCTTCGTCCTCCCATTTGATCCGTTGGCCTTCTTTGGACCAAGTTCGTCTCGTTCGTCCATCTTCGTCCTCCCATTTGATCCGTAGGCCTTCTTTGGACCATGTTCGTCTCGTTCGTCCATCTTCGTCCTCCCATTTGCTCCGTAGGCCTTCTTTGGACCAAGTTCGTCTCGTTCGTCCATCTTCGTCCTCCCATTTGATCCGTAGGCCTTCTTTGGACCATGTTCGTCTCGTTCGTCCATCTTCGTCCTCCCATTTGATCCCTAGGCCTTCTTTGGACCAAGTTCGTCTCGTTCGTCCATCTTCGTCCTCCCATTTGCTCCGTAGGCCTTCTTTGGACCATGTTTGTCTCGTTCGTCCATCTTCGTCCTCCCATTTGATCCGTAGGCCTTCTTTGGACCAAGTTCGCCTCGTTCCTCCATCTTCGTCCTCCCATTTGATCCGTTGGCCTTCTTTGGACCAAGTTCGTCTCGTTCGTCCATCTTCGTCCTCCCATTTGATCCGTAGGCCTTCTTTGGACCATGTTCGTTCGTCCATCTTCGTCCTCCCATTTGATCCCTAGGCCTTCTTTGGACCAAGTTCGTCTCGTTCGTCCATCTTCGTCCTCCCATTTGCTCCGTAGGCCTTCTTTGGACCATGTTTGTCTCGTTCGTCCATCTTCGTCCTCCCATTTGATCCGTAGGCCTTCTTTGGACCAAGTTCGCCTCGTTCCTCCATCTTCGTCCTCCCATTTGATCCGTTGGCCTTCTTTGGACCAAGTTCGTCTCGTTCGTCCATCTTCGTCCTCCCATTTGATCCGTAGGCCTTCTTTGGACCATGTTCGTCTCGTTCGTCCATCTTCGTCCTCCCATTTGATCCCTAGGTCTTCTTTGGACCAAGTTCGTCTCGTTCGTCCATCTTCGTCCTCCCATTTGATCCGTAGGCCTTCTTTGGACCAATTTCGTCTCGTTCGTGCATCTTCGTCCTCCCATTTGATCCCTAGGCCTTCTTTGGACCAAGTTCCTCTCGTTCGTCCATCTTCATTGATGGCCTCCTTGTTGTAACAACTTGGCCAATGACTTGAATTCAGCACTTAGATTCTGGTTGTGACTAAGAACTTGTGATTTTCAATCTTTAAGAAAGAATAGCAAGAAAGGATGGTTCTTATTTTAACAAGAAACTAGTGAACAGAATAAGAACAAGTGAACAAAAAGGAAGTGAGAATTAAGAGTTCTTGTTATAACAAGCAAACAAGAGAGCAATTTAGGAAACAAGGAACAAGAAGAATGGATGGGAGGCAAGGGGCGCCACCTTGGTCTAATCCAAGACAAGGATAAGCCTATGGAAATGAGGATCACCACAAGAAAGGATTCTTGGTAAGATCAAAGTCTGGTTCAATCCAGAACCAAAGAGTAAGGACTCAATTACACAATGTAATGTTTTTGCTCAAAATCCAAGTTGTTCTTCCATGCTCCATGCGCCCCCTATATATAGTGAGGGAGGCTGGTTCTGATTACAAAGAAGTGACCAATTCTTTGCCATTTAAGGCTACAAGGAATCCTAGGCTAGCATAAAGAGCAATTACATTGGCTGCTGACCAGCTCAATGTCTACAAGGAATCCTAAGCTATCATAAAGAAGCATTTACAATTAATTGGTTGGCTGCTGACCAGCTCCAAGGTGGCGCAATGCACCTGGCCAGGGGAGGTGAGGCGCCTTGCTTGGTCAGATGGTAGCTCCCTCTTTGATTGCTTTTCATGACTAGGAAGGTTTCACAGCCACCATTTTGATTGCACTTAAGTAGGTGGCTGTTACACTTTTAGTGTGCTGTTGGAGTATTTACTCCTTTGTCTTGTATAACTCCTTCTTGCCTTGATTGCCTTGAATTCCTTTGTCTTTCCTTGTCATCAGATCACTTGAATTACACAAAGAGCTGTTGAGAGTTTATGGGACCCTCCTCTTTGCGCCACACACCACCACTTGAAGTGGATTAAACACACAAAAAAAAAAAGGAATTAAATAACTTAGTGCCTTGGTCCCAAATAAATCAATTGGTCACATGCACTTTATTCAAAACAAAATAACATGGCTGGCTGGTTATGCATGTTGCGCCTCCTCCATGTCTTGTATGACAAGCATGGTCTTTGGTGCAATTACATCTTTGCCCATGTTCGCAATTGTCTTAGTCATAAATTGGACTAAGCCTTCTTGCGCCCTTCTTGACATTGCCCTAGTAATTGGGCCTCCTAGGCTTTGAATGGCTTCTTGGACCTCCATGTCCTCATCATTCGCCCCCTCTTGAAAAGAATTCGACCTCGAATTGAAGTCTTCATCACCTACATCAAAAGGAGACAAGTCAGCAACATTGAAAGTGGCACTAACACCATACTCACCAGGAAGGTCAATCTTGTAAGCATTATCATTAACTTTGGCAATCACTTGGAAAGGGCCATCGCCCCTAGGCATTAACTTGGATTTCCTTTGTGAAGGAAACCTTTCCTTTCTCATATGGATCCAAACCCAATCTCCGGGTTCAAAGATAACCCGTTTGCGCCCTTTATTGGCGTTTTTGGCATAGCTTTCATTCTTCTTTTCAATTTGCAATTTAATTTTCTCATGCAAACTTTTCACAAATTCAGCTTTTGCTTTGCCATCTTTATGCTTCAACAGAGATGTGTTAGGTAAAGGTAACAAATCAAGAGGAGTCAAAGGATTATAACCATACACAATCTCAAATGGGGAATGATTTGTAGTACTATGGACAGCCCTATTATAAGCAAATTCAACATGGGGCAGCCATGTTTCCCACATTTTCAAATTCTTTGAAAGCACAACCCTTAAAAGAGTAGAGAGAGTTCTGTTTACTACCTCAGTTTGCCCATCAGTTTGGGGATGACAAGTTGTAGAGAATAGTAACTTAGTTCCCACCTTACCCCACAAAGTTCTCCAGAAGTGGCTTAGAAACTTAGCGTCACGATCGGACACTATACTCTTTGGTAGGCCATGTAGGCGCACCACCTCTTTGAAGAACAAATCAGCAATGTGGCAAGCATCATCCACCTTTTTGCAAGGGATGAAGTGTGCCATTTTTGAGAACCTGTCCACAACAACAAAAATAGAATCTTTTCCAGTCTTTGTTCTTGGCAGCCCCAAAACAAAGTCCATGGAAAGGTCAATCCAAGGATATTCAGGAACAGGTAAAGGAGTATACAAACCATGGGGTAAAACTTTGGATTTGGCCTTTTTGCAAACAATACACCTTTCACAATACTTTTGCACATCAACTTTCATGTGAGGCCAATAAAAATGTTCTTGTAAAAATTCCAAAGTTTTAGGAACACCAAAGTGTCCCATTAACCCCCCCTCATGCGCCTCTTTGACCAAGAGGTCTCTAATGGATCCTTTTGGCACACACAACCTTTTCTCTTTGAACAAATAATCATTGTGCCTAAAAAATCCATTATGGGCAGCATGCACACAATCAACATATTTTTCAGAAAAATCAAGATCATGCTCATACAATTCCTTAATGTGTTCAAGTCCAAAAACTTTAGTTTCAAGAGTAGAGAGTAATGCATACCTTCTTGATAATGCATCAGCCACAACATTTGCCTTACCCTTCTTGTGCTTAATCACATAAGGAAATTGCTCCAAAAATTCAACCCATTTAGCATGCTTCTTGTTCAACTTACCTTGTCCTTTTAAGTACTTCAAGGACTCATGATCACTATGAATGACAAATTCTTTTGGCAGCAAGTAATGTTGCCATGTTTGCAATGCCCTTACTAAGGCATACAATTCCTTATCATAAGTTGAGTAATTTAGGGCAGCCCCTTTTAATTTCTCACTATAATAAGCAATTGGATGTCCTTCTTGCATTAAAACAGCCCCAATTCCAACATTGGAAGCATCACACTCAATTTCAAAAGATTTTGAAAAATTAGGCAATGCTAGAATTGGTGCTTGGGTGAGCTTTTCTTTAAGAATTGAAAAAGCTTGTTCTTGTTTCTCACCCCATTTAAAACCAACTTCCTTTTTAACAATTTCATTAAGAGGTGCAGCAATAGTACTAAAGTCCTTAACAAACCTCCTATAGAAACTTGCTAAACCATGAAAGCTTCTTACCTCAGTCACATTTTTAGGTGTTGGCCACTCTTGGATTGCCTTCACCTTTGCTTCATCCACATGCACTCCTTGAGAGCTTATAACAAAGCCTAGAAAAATAACTTGTTTCGTGCAAAAAACACATTTTTCCAAGTTTGCATACAAGCTTTCTTTTCTTAACACATTTAAAACAGCCCTTAGATGAATGCAATGGTCTTCTAAATTTTTGCTATATATCAAGATATCATCAAAATATACAACAACAAATTTGCCCAAAAATTCTCTCAAAACATGGTTCATTAATCTCATGAAAGTGCTAGGTGCATTTGTTAAACCAAAAGGCATAACTAACCACTCATATAAACCATACTTTGTTTTGAAAGCAGTTTTCCATTCATCCCCTTCCCTTATCCTAATTTGATGGTACCCACTTTTCAAATCAATTTTAGAGAACAAGCATGCACCAAACAATTCATCAAGCAAGTCATCTAATCTTGGAATAGGATGCCTATACTTAACAGTAATATTGTTAACAGCTCTACAATCAGTGCACATTCTCCAGCTACCATCTTTCTTAGGGACTAAAATAACAGGGACAGCACAAGGACTTAAGCTTTCTCTTACCCAACCTTTACTTACCAATTCAGCCACTTGCTTTTGTATCTCTTGCGTTTGTTGGGGGTTGCTCCGGTAGGCTGGCCTATTAGGCAAAGTGGCGCCTGGGATGAGATCAATGTGGTGCTCAATCCCTCTCAAAGGTGGCAGCCCACTTGGTACCTCCTTAGGAAACAAGTCCTCAAATTCCTGCAAAAGAAAATCTATGCATTTTGGCAATTCTTTGGTGTTAGGTAAATTTTCCAACAAGGCCACCTCTTTGCTAAAAAGCAAATATAGGGGCTGATTTGAAAAAATAGCTTTTTTAACCTCTCCTTTTGTCGCCATCAAACTTTCTTTCTTTTCTTCATTTTTCTTTTTGTCACTCTTTTTTCTCTCTTTTTCTTTGGCGATCTTTTCTTTTTCTTCTTTTTCTTTTTCTATTTCTTTTTCTTTTTCACATTTTTCTCTCAATTTCTTTTGATCATCTCTCACCTCACTTGGGCTCAAAGGAGCCAAAACAATTCTTTTTCCATGATGAACAAAGAAATACTTGTTGGTGTGCCCTTCATGACTTGCTTTCTTGTCAAATTGCCAAGGCCTTCCCAACAACACATGGCTCGCCTCCATTGGTACAACATCACAAACAGCCACATCCTCATATTTACCAATTGAAAAAGAAATTTCTACTTGCTTGTCCACAACCATCTCAACATCATTAACAAGCCATTGAAGCTTATATGGCTTGGGGTGGGGTTTAGTTTCTATTTGCAGTCTGGAAACTAACCTTGTACTAGCAACATTTGTACAACTCCCACCATCAATAATAAGGGAACATACCTTGCCTCTTATGAGGCATCTTGAGTGAAAAATGTTTTCCCTTTGAGTTGCCTCTTCTTCCTTGACCATGGCTTCTAGCACCCTCTTTATCATGAGCAACTCTCCACTTGGTATTTGGGCCTCCTCCTCTTCACCACCCTCTTCATACTCTTCTCCCTCTTCCTCTTCCTCCTCAACCTCCTCTACCATCATAATTCTCTTGGTAGGACATTGAGATGCAATGTGTCCTAAGCCTTGGCACTTGAAACACTTAACAGCCCGATTAGTTGAATTTTGAGAAGGACTAGTTATAGTGTTTTTACCTTTTGGATCAGCCGTGGCTTCTTTGGATGATGAGGCACCTTCATTCTTTGGGTGATTCTTCCAATTGGAAGTGGTAGTGCTTCTTCTTATTTGGCCCTTCCTTTTGAGTTGTTGTTCTACCTTTGTGGCTTGATGTAACAAATCGTCCAATTGGACATAGTGTTGTAGCTCCACTATATCACTAATGTCACGATTTAGACCATGCAAGAATCTGGCCATGGTTGCTTCTTCATCCTCCTCCACATTTGCTCTAATTTTCGCCACCTCCATCTCCTTAAAGTACTCATCTACACTCTTATTACCTTGGGTGAGTCGCTGTAACTTGTTGTGCAACTCTCTGTTGTAATAAGATGGGACGAATCTCCTTCTCATGAGCCTTTTCATCTCCTCCCATGTGGCAATGGGTTGCTCATTGTACCTTCTCCTTTCCTTCACCAATTGATCCCACCACACCAAGGCATAATCTGTAAATTCAATAGAAGCAACCTGCACCTTTTGAAGATCAGTGTAATTATAACAGGAAAAAATTTGTTCAATTTTAGTTTCCCATTCTAAATACGCCTCGGGATCATTCCTTCCAACAAACTGTGGTACTTTTATTTTTATACCACTCAACCTCTCTTCTCTATTATCATCACGCCTTCTCCTCCGATCCTCCCCATCACTATTGTTTTGTGAGTTTTCCAATTGATCAAGTCTCTCATTGATACCTACCAATTCCTGTTTTAATAGTTCACTCATTTTTGCCGTGAGGGCTTCTAAAAGTAAACGATTTTGAGGATCCATAACTCTTTTAGTTCTTTAGAGAAACCAGAAAGTGAAACAACACAAGAAACCAATCAAAATAATAATCCACACACCACAATAGCTTAGAGTAGCAAAGGTAAAAACAAGAAACAAAAGAAACTGAACAAAAAAAATTGTGAGAACTAGAACAAATTAGAACTCACTCAAAGAACGAAATTGAGAAGAAAAAAAAAACAAAAGGAATCAAAGTGCAGCAAAAACAAAACACAACCAGAATTCAAAACACATATTTTTTTTTTCTTTTGAATTTTCGCAGCCTTTTTTTTTTCTTTTTTTTTTTTTTCAAAAACAAGAAATCAGAACACAAAGATAAGATTAGATAAACCTGGGTTTCTTTTTGTAACAATTCGAACCAAAGCTTTGATACCAAATGATGGCCTCCTTGTTGTAACAACTTGGCCAATGACTTGAATTCAGCACTTAGATTCTGGTTGTGACTAAGAACTTGTGATTTTCAATCTTTAAGAAAGAATAGCAAGAAAGGATGGTTCTTATTTTAACAAGAAACTAGTGAACAGAATAAGAACAAGTGAACAAAAAGGAAGTGAGAATTAAGAGTTCTTGTTATAACAAGCAAACAAGAGAGCAATTTAGGAAACAAGGAACAAGAAGAATGGATGGGAGGCAAGGGGCGCCACCTTGGTCTAATCCAAGACAAGGATAAGCCTATGGAAATGAGGATCACCACAAGAAAGGATTCTTGGTAAGATCAAAGTCTGGTTCAATCCAGAACCAAAGAGTAAGGACTCAATTACACAATGTAATGTTTTTGCTCAAAATCCAAGTTGTTCTTCCATGCTCCATGCGCCCCCTATATATAGTGAGGGAGGCTGGTTCTGATTACAAAGAAGTGACCAATTCTTTGCCATTTAAGGCTACAAGGAATCCTAGGCTAGCATAAAGAGCAATTACATTGGCTGCTGACCAGCTCAATGTCTACAAGGAATCCTAAGCTATCATAAAGAAGCATTTACAATTAATTGGTTGGCTGCTGACCAGCTCCAAGGTGGCGCAATGCACCTGGCCAGGGGAGGTGAGGCGCCTTGCTTGGTCAGATGGTAGCTCCCTCTTTGATTGCTTTTCATGACTAGGAAGGTTTCACAGCCACCATTTTGATTGCACTTAAGTAGGTGGCTGTTACACTTTTAGTGTGCTGTTGGAGTATTTACTCCTTTGTCTTGTATAACTCCTTCTTGCCTTGATTGCCTTGAATTCCTTTGTCTTTCCTTGTCATCAGATCACTTGAATTACACAAAGAGCTGTTGAGAGTTTATGGGACCCTCCTCTTTGCGCCACACACCACCACTTGAAGTGGATTAAACACACAAAAAAAAAAAGGAATTAAATAACTTAGTGCCTTGGTCCCAAATAAATCAATTGGTCACATGCACTTTATTCAAAACAAAATAACATGGCTGGCTGGTTATGCATGTTGCGCCTCCTCCATGTCTTGTATGACAAGCATGGTCTTTGGTGCAATTACATCTTTGCCCATGTTCGCAATTGTCTTAGTCATAAATTGGACTAAGCCTTCTTGCGCCCTTCTTGACATTGCCCTAGTAATTGGGCCTCCTAGGCTTTGAATGGCTTCTTGGACCTCCATGTCCTCATCATTCATCCTCCCATTTGATCCGTTGGCCTTCTTTGGACCAAGTTCGTCTCGTTCGTCCATCTTCGTCCTCCCATTTGATCCCTGGGCCTTCTTTGGACCAAGTTCGTCTCGTTCGTCCATCTTCGTCCTCCCATTTGATCCCTCGGCCTTCTTTGGACCAATTTCGTCTCGTTCGTCCATCTTCGTCCTCCCATTTGTTCCGTAGGCCTTCTTTGGACCAAGTTCGCCTCGTTCGTCCATCTTCGTCCTCCCATTTGATCCCTAGGCCTTCTTTGGACCAAGTTCGTCTCGTTCGTCCAACTTCGTCCTCCCATTTCATCCGTAGGCCTCCTTTGGACCAATTTCGTCTCGTTTGTCCATCGTTCGTCCTCCCATTTGATCCCTAGGCCTTCTTTGGACCAAGCTCGTCTCGTTCGTCCATCTTCGTCCTCCCATTTGATCCGTTGGCCTTCTTTAGACCATGTTCGTCTCGTTCGTCCATCTTCTTCCTGCCATTTGATCCGTAGGCCTTCTTTGGACCATGTTCGTCTCGTTCGTCCATCTTCGTCCTCCCATTTGATCCCTAGGCCTTCTTTGGACCAAGTTCGTCTCGTTCGTCCATCTTCGTCCTCCCATTTGCTCCGTAGGCCTTCTTTGGACCATGTTTGTCTCGTTCGTCCATCTTCGTCCTCCCATTTGATCCGTAGGCCTTCTTTGGACCAAGTTCGCCTCGTTCCTCCATCTTCGTCCTCCCTTTGATCCGTTGGCCTTCTTTGGACCAAGTTCGTCTCGTTCGTCCATCTTCGTCCTCCCATTTGATCCGTAGGCCTTCTTTGGACCATGTTCGTTCGTCCATCTTCGTCCTCCCATTTGATCCCTAGGCCTTCTTTGGACCAAGTTCGTCTCGTTCGTCCATCTTCGTCCTCCCATTTGCTCCGTAGGCCTTCTTTGGACCATGTTTGTCTCGTTCGTCCATCTTCGTCCTCCCATTTGATCCGTAGGCCTTCTTTGGACCAAGTTCGCCTCGTTCCTCCATCTTCGTCCTCCCATTTGATCCGTTGGCCTTCTTTGGACCAAGTTCGTCTCGTTCGTCCATCTTCGTCCTCCCATTTTATCCGTAGGCCTTCTTTGGACCATGTTCGTCTCGTTCGTCCATCTTCGTCCTCCCATTTGATCCCTAGGCCTTCTTTGGACCAAGTTCGTCTCGTTCGTCCATCTTCGTCCTCCCATTTGATCCCTAGGCCTTCTTTGGACCAAGTTCGTCTCGTTCGTCCATCTTCGTCCTCCCATTTGATCCGTAGGCCTTCTTTGGACCAATTTCGTCTCGTTCGTGCATCTTCGTCCTCCCATTTGATCCCTAGGCCTTCTTTGGACCAAGTTCCTCTCGTTCGTCCATCTTCATCCTCCCATTTGATCCGTTGGCCTTCTTTGGACCAAGTTCGTCTCGTTCGTCCATCTTCGTCCTCCCATTTGATCCCTGGGCCTTCTTTGGACCAAGTTCGTCTCGTTCGTCCATCTTCGTCCTCCCATTTGCTCCGTAGGCCTTCTTTGGACCAAGTTCGCCTCGTTCGTCCATCTTCGTCCTCCCATTTGATCCCTAGGCCTTCTTTGGACCAAGCTCGTCTCGTTCGTCCATCTTCGTTCTCCCATTTGATCCGTTAGCCTTCTTTGGACCAAGTTCGTCTCGTTCGTCCAACTTCGTCCTCCCATTTCATCCGTAGGCCTTCTTTGGACCAATTTCGTCTCGTTTGTCCATCGTTCGTCCTCCCATTTGATCCCTAGGCCTTCTTTGGACCAAGCTCGTCTCGTTCGTCCATCTTCGTCCTCCCATTTGATCCGTTGGCCTTCTTTAGACCATGTTCGTCTCGTTCGTCCATCTTCGTCCTCCCATTTGATCCGTAGGCCTTCTTTGGACCATGTTCGTCTCGGTCGTCCATCTTCGTCCTCCCATTTGATCCCTAGGCCTTCTTTGGACCATGTTCGTCTCGTTCGTCCATCTTCGTCCTCCCATTTGATCCCTAGGCCTTCTTTGGACCAAGTTCGTCTCGTTTGTCCATCTTCGTCCTCCCATTTGATCCGTTGGCCTTCTTTCGACCAAGTTCGTCTCGTTCGTCCATCTTCGTCCTCCCATTTGATCCGTAGGCCTTCTTTGGACCAATTTCGTCTCGTTCGTGCATCTTCGTCCTCCCATTTGATCCCTAGGCCTTCTTTGGACCAAGTTCCTCTCGTTCGTCCATCTTCATCCTCCCATTTGATCCGTTGGCCTTCTTTGGACCAAGTTCGTCTCGTTCGTCCATCTTCGTCCTCCCATTTGATCCCTGGGCCTTCTTTGGACCAAGTTCGTCTCGTTCGTCCATCTTCGTCCTCCCATTTGATCCCTCGGCCTTCTTTGGACCAATTTCGTCTCGTTCGTCCATCTTCGTCCTCCCATTTGCTCCGTAGGCCTTCTTTGGACCAAGTTCGCCTCGTTCGTCCATCTTCGTCCTCCCATTTGATCCCTAGGCCTTCTTTGGACCAAGCTCGTCTCGTTCGTCCATCTTCGTCCTCCCATTTGATCCGTTGCCCTTCTTTGGACCAAGTTCGTCTCGTTCGTCCAACTTCGTCCTCCCATTTCATCCGTAGGCCTTCTTTGGACCAATTTCGTCTCGTTTGTCCATCGTTCGTCCTCCCATTTGATCCCTAGGCCTTCTTTGGACCAAGCTCGTCTCGTTCGTCCATCTTCGTCCTCCCATTTGATCCGTTGGCCTTCTTTAGACCATGTTCGTCTCGTTCGTCCATCTTCGTCCTCCCATTTGATCCGTAGGCCTTCTTTGGACCATGTTCGTCTCGGTCGTCCATCTTCGTCCTCCCATTTGATCCCTAGGCCTTCTTTCGACCAAGTTCGTCTCGTTCGTCCATCTTCGTCCTCCCATTTGCTCCGTAGGCCTTCTTTGGACCATGTTTGTCTCGTTCGTCCATCTTCGTCCTCCCATTTGATCCGTAGGCCTTCTTTGGACCAAGTTCGCCTCGTTCCTCCATCTTCGTCCTCCCATTTGATCCGTTGGCCTTCTTTGGACCAAGTTCGTCTCGTTCGTCCATCTTCGTCCTCCCATTTGATCCCTAGGCCTTCTTTGGACCAAGTTCGTCTCGTTCGTCCATCTTCGTCCTCCCATTTGATCCCTAGGCCTTCTTTGGACCAAGTTCGTCTCGTTCGTCCATCTTCGTCCTCCCATTTGATCCGTTGGCCTTCTTTCGACCAAGTTCGTCTCGTTCGTCCGTCTTCGTCCTCCCATTTGATCCGTAGGCCTTCTTTGGACCAATTTCGTCTCGTTCGTCCATCTTCGTCCTCCCATTTGATCCCTAGGCCTTCTTTGGACCAAGTTCATCTCGTTCGTCCATCTTCGTCCTCCCATTTGATCCGTTGGCCTTCTTTGGACCAAGTTCGTCTCGTTCGTCCATCTTCGTCCTCCCATTTGATCCGTAGGCCTTCTTTGGACCAATTTCGTCTCGTTCGTGCATCTTCGTCCTCCCATTTGATCCCTAGGCCTTCTTTGGACCAAGTTCCTCTCGTTCGTCCATCTTCATCCTCCCATTTGATCCGTTGGCCTTCTTTGGACCAAGTTCGTCTCGTTCGTCCATCTTCGTCCTCCCATTTGATCCCTGGGCCTTCTTTGGACCAAGTTCGTCTCGTTCGTCCATCTTCGTCCTCCCATTTGCTCCGTAGGCCTTCTTTGGACCAAGTTCGCCTCGTTCGTCCAACTTCGTCCTCCCATTTCATCCGTAGGCCTCCTTTGGACCAATTTCGTCTCGTTTGTCCATCGTTCGTCCTCCCATTTGATCCCTAGGCCTTCTTTGGACCAAGCTCGTCTCGTTCGTCCATCTTCGTCCTCCCATTTGATCCGTTGGCCTTCTTTAGACCATGTTCGTCTCGTTCGTCCATCTTCATCCTGCCATTTGATCCGTAGGCCTTCTTTGGACCATGTTCGTCTCGTTCGTCCATCTTCGTCCTCCCATTTGATCCCTGGGCCTTCTTTGGACCAAGTTCGTCTCGTTCGTCCATCTTCGTCCTCCCATTTGATCCCTAGGCCTTCTTTGGACCAAGTTCGTCTCGTTCGTCCATCTTCGTCCTCCCATTTGCTCCGTAGGCCTTCTTTGGACCAAGTTCGCCTCGTTCGTCCATCTTCGTCCTCCCATTTGATCCCTAGGCCTTCTTTGGACCAAGCTCGTCTCGTTCGTCTTTCTTCGTCCTCCCATTTGATCCGTTGGCCTTCTTTGGACCAAGTTCGTCTCGTTCGTCCAACTTCGTCCTCCCATTTCATCCGTAGGCCTCCTTTGGACCAATTTCGTCTCGTTTGTCCATCGTTCGTCCTCCCATTTGATCCCTAGGCCTTCTTTGGACCAAGCTCGTCTCGTTCGTCCATCTTCGTCCTCCCATTTGATCCGTTGGCCTTCTTTAGACCATGTTCGTCTCGTTCGTCCATCTTCATCCTGCCATTTGATCCGTAGGCCTTCTTTGGACCATGTTCGTCTCGTTCGTCCATCTTCGTCCTCCCATTTGATCCCTAGGCCTTCTTTGGACCAAGTTCGTCTCGTTCGTCCATCTTCGTCCTCCCATTTGCTCCGTAGGCCTTCTTTGGACCATGTTCCTCTCGTTCGTCCATCTTCATCCTCCCATTTGATCCGAAGGCCTTCTTTGGACCAAGTTCGCCTCGTTCCTCCATCTTCGTCCTCCCATTTGATCCGTTGGCCTTCTTTGGACCAAGTTCGTCTCGTTCGTCCATCTTCGTCCTCCCATTTGATCCGTAGGCCTTCTTTGGACCATGTCCGTTCGTCCATCTTCGTCCTCCCATTTGATCCCTAGGCCTTCTTTGGACCAAGTTCGTCTCGTTCGTCCATCTTCGTCCTCCCATTTGCTCCGTAGGCCTTCTTTGGACCATGTTTGTCTCGTTCGTCCATCTTCGTCCTCCCATTTGATCCGTAGGCCTTCTTTGGACCAAGTTCGCCTCGTTCCTCCATCTTCGTCCTCCCATTTGATCCGTTGGCCTTCTTTGGACCAAGTTCGTCTCGTTCGTCCATCTTCGTCCTCCCATTTGATCCGTAGGCCTTCTTTGGACCATGTTCGTCTCGTTCGTCCATCTTCGTCCTCCCATTTGATCCCTAGGCCTTCTTTGGACCAAGTTCGTCTCGTTCGTCCATCTTCGTCCTCCCATTTGATCCCTAGGCCTTCTTTGGACCAAGTTCGTCTCGTTCGTCCATCTTCGTCCTCCCATTTGATCCGTAGGCCTTCTTTGGACCAATTTCGTCTCGTTCGTGCATCTTCGTCCTCCCATTTGATCCCTAGGCCTTCTTTGGACCAAGTTCCTCTCGTTCGTCCATCTTCATCCTCCCATTTGATCCGTTGGCCTTCTTTGGACCAAGTTCGTCTCGTTCGTCCATCTTCGTCCTCCCATTTGATCCCTGGGCCTTCTTTGGACCAAGTTCGTCTCGTTCGTCCATCTTCGTCCTCCCATTTGCTCCGTAGGCCTTCTTTGGACCAAGTTCGCCTCGTTCGTCCATCTTCGTCCTCCCATTTGATCCCTAGGCCTTCTTTGGACCAAGCTCGTCTCGTTCGTCCATCTTCGTCCTCCCATTTGATCCGTTAGCCTTCTTTGGACCAAGTTCGTCTCGTTCGTCCAACTTCGTCCTCCCATTTCATCCGTAGGCCTTCTTTGGACCAATTTCGTCTCGTTTGTCCATCGTTCGTCCTCCCATTTGATCCCTAGGCCTTCTTTGGACCAAGCTCGTCTCGTTCGTCCATCTTCGTCCTCCCATTTGATCCGTTGGCCTTCTTTCGACCATGTTCGTCTCGTTCGTCCATCTTCGTCCTCCCATTTGATCCGTAGGCCTTCTTTGGACCATGTTCGTCTCGGTCGTCCATCTTCGTCCTCCCATTTGATCCCTAGGCCTTCTTTGGACCATGTTCGTCTCGTTCGTCCATCTTCGTCCTCCCATTTGATCCCTAGGCCTTCTTTGGACCAAGTTCGTCTCGTTCGTCCATCTTCGTCCTCCCATTTGATCCCTGGGCCTTCTTTGGACCAAGTTCGTCTCGTTCGTCCATCTTCGTCCTCCCATTTGATCCCTCGGCCTTCTTTGGACCAATTTCGTCTCGTTCGTCCATCTTCGTCCTCCCATTTGCTCCGTAGGCCTTCTTTGGACCAAGTTCGCCTCGTTCGTCCATCTTCGTCCTCCCATTTGATCCCTAGGCCTTCTTTGGACCAAGCTCGTCTCGTTCGTCCATCTTCGTCCTCCCATTTGATCCGTTGCCCTTCTTTGGACCAAGTTCGTCTCGTTCGTCCATCTTCGTCCTCCCATTTGATCCGTAGGCCTTCTTTGGACCAATTTCGTCTCGTTCGTGCATCTTCGTCCTCCCATTTGATCCCTAGGCCTTCTTTGGACCAAGTTCGTCTCGTTCGTCCATCTTCGTCCTCCCATTTGATCCCTCGGCCTTCTTTGGACCAATTTCGTCTCGTTCGTCCATCTTCGTCCTCCCATTTGCTCCGTAGGCCTTCTTTGGACCAAGTTCGTCTCGTTCGTCCATCTTCGTCCTCCCATTTGCTCCGTAGGCCTTCTTTGGACCAAGTTCGCCTCGTTCGTCCATCTTCGTCCTCCCATTTGATCCCTAGGCCTTCTTTGGACCAAGTTCGTCTCGTTCGTCCATCTTCGTCCTCCCATTTGATCCGTAGGCCTTCTTTGGACCAATTTCGTCTCGTTCGTGCATCTTCGTCCTCCCATTTGATCCCTAGGCCTTCTTTGGACCAAGTTCCTCTCGTTCGTCCATCTTCATCCTCCCATTTGATCCGTTGGCCTTCTTTGGACCAAGTTCGTCTCGTTCGTCCATCTTCGTCCTCCCATTTGATCCCTGGGCCTTCTTTGGACCAAGTTCGTCTCGTTCGTCCATCTTCGTCCTCCCATTTGATCCCTCGGCCTTCTTTGGACCAATTTCGTCTCGTTCGTCCATCTTCGTCCTCCCATTTGCTCCGTAGGCCTTCTTTGGACCAAGTTCGCCTCGTTCGTCCATCTTCGTCCTCCCATTTGATCCCTAGGCCTTCTTTGGACCAAGCTCGTCTCGTTCGTCCATCTTCGTCCTCCCATTTGATCCGTTGCCCTTCTTTGGACCAAGTTCGTCTCGTTCGTCCAACTTCGTCCTCCCATTTCATCCGTAGGCCTTCTTTGGACCAATTTCGTCTCGTTTGTCCATCGTTCGTCCTCCCATTTGATCCCTAGGCCTTCTTTGGACCAAGCTCGTCTCGTTCGTCCATCTTCGTCCTCCCATTTGATCCGTTGGCCTTCTTTAGACCATGTTCGTCTCGTTCGTCCATCTTCGTCCTCCCATTTGATCCGTAGGCCTTCTTTGGACCATGTTCGTCTCGGTCGTCCATCTTCGTCCTCCCATTTGATCCCTAGGCCTTCTTTCGACCAAGTTCGTCTCGTTCGTCCATCTTTGTCCTCCCCTTTGCTCCGTAGGCCTTCTTTGGACCATGTTTGTCTCGTTCGTCCATCTTCGTCCTCCCATTTGATCCGTAGGCCTTCTTTGGACCAAGTTCGCCTCGTTCCTCCATCTTCGTCCTCCCATTTGATCCGTTGGCCTTCTTTGGACCAAGTTCGTCTCGTTCGTCCATCTTCGTCCTCCCATTTGATCCGTAGGCGTTCTTTGGACCATGTTCGTCTCGTTCGTCCATCTTCGTCCTCCCATTTGATCCCTAGGCCTTCTTTGGACCAAGCTCGTCTCGTTCGTCCATCTTCGTCCTCCCATTTGATCCGTTGGCCTTCTTTGGACCAAGTTCGTCTCGTTCGTCCAACTTCGTCCTCCCATTTCATCCGTAGGCCTTCTTTGGACCAATTTCGTCTCGTTTGTCCATCGTTCGTCCTCCCATTTGATCCCTAGGCCTTCTTTGGACCAAGCTCGTCTCGTTCGTCCATCTTCGTCCTCCCATTTGATCCGTTGGCCTTCTTTAGACCATGTTCGTCTCGTTCGTCCATCTTCATCCTGCCATTTGATCCGTAGGCCTTCTTTGGACCATGTTCGTCTCGTTCGTCCATCTTCGTCCTCCCATTTGATCCCTAGGCCTTCTTTGGACCAAGTTCGTCTCGTTCGTCCATCTTCGTCCTCCCATTTGATCCGTTGGCCTTCTTTAGACCATGTTCGTCTCGTTCGTCCATCTTCATCCTGCCATTTGATCCGTAGGCCTTCTTTGGACCATGTTCGTCTCGTTCGTCCATCTTCGTCCTCCCATTTGATCCCTAGGCCTTCTTTGGACCAAGTTCGTCTCGTTCGTCCATCTTCGTCCTCCCATTTGCTCCGTAGGCCTTCTTTGGACCATGTTCCTCTCGTTCGTCCATCTTCGTCCTCCCATTTGATCCCTAGGCCTTCTTTGGACCAAGTTCGTCTCGTTCGTCCATCTTCGTCCTCCCATTTGCTCCGTAGGCCTTCTTTGGACCATGTTTGTCTCGTTCGTCCATCTTCGTCCTCCCATTTGATCCGTAGGCCTTCTTTGGACCAAGTTCGCCTCGTTCCTCCATCTTCGTCCTCCCATTTGATCCGTTGGCCTTCTTTGGACCAAGTTCGTCTCGTTCGTCCATCTTCGTCCTCCCATTTGATCCGTAGGCCTTCTTTGGACCATGTTCGTCTCGTTCGTCCATCTTCGTCCTCCCATTTGATCCCTAGGCCTTCTTTGGACCAAGTTCGTCTCGTTCGTCCATCTTCATCCTCCCATTTGATCCCTAGGCCTTCTTTGGACCAAGTTCGTCTCGTTCGTCCATCTTCGTCCTCCCATTTGATCCGTAGGCCTTCTTTGGACCAATTTCGTCTCGTTCGTGCATCTTCGTCCTCCCATTTGATCCCTAGGCCTTCTTTGGACCAAGTTCCTCTCGTTCGTCCATCTTCATCCTCCCATTTGATCCGTTGGCCTTCTTTGGACCAAGTTCGTCTCGTTCGTCCATCTTCGTCCTCCCATTTGATCCCTGGGCCTTCTTTGGACCAAGTTCGTCTCGTTCGTCCATCTTCGTCCTCCCATTTGCTCCGTAGGCCTTCTTTGGACCAAGTTCGCCTCGTTCGTCCATCTTCGTCCTCCCATTTGATCCCTAGGCCTTCTTTGGACCAAGCTCGTCTCGTTCGTCCATCTTCGTCCTCCCATTTGATCCGTTAGCCTTCTTTGGACCAAGTTCGTCTCGTTCGTCCAACTTCGTCCTCCCATTTCATCCGTAGGCCTTCTTTGGACCAATTTCGTCTCGTTTGTCCATCGTTCGTCCTCCCATTTGATCCCTAGGCCTTCTTTGGACCAAGCTCGTCTCGTTCGTCCATCTTCGTCCTCCCATTTGATCCGTTGGCCTTCTTTCGACCATGTTCGTCTCGTTCGTCCATCTTCGTCCTCCCATTTGATCCGTAGGCCTTCTTTGGACCATGTTCGTCTCGGTCGTCCATCTTCGTCCTCCCATTTGATCCCTAGGCCTTCTTTGGACCATGTTCGTCTCGTTCGTCCATCTTCGTCCTCCCATTTGATCCCTAGGCCTTCTTTGGACCAAGTTCGTCTCGTTCGTCCATCTTCGTCCTCCCATTTGATCCCTGGGCCTTCTTTGGACCAAGTTCGTCTCGTTCGTCCATCTTCGTCCTCCCATTTGATCCCTCGGCCTTCTTTGGACCAATTTCGTCTCGTTCGTCCATCTTCGTCCTCCCATTTGCTCCGTAGGCCTTCTTTGGACCAAGTTCGCCTCGTTCGTCCATCTTCGTCCTCCCATTTGATCCCTAGGCCTTCTTTGGACCAAGCTCGTCTCGTTCGTCCATCTTCGTCCTCCCATTTGATCCGTTGCCCTTCTTTGGACCAAGTTCGTCTCGTTCGTCCATCTTCGTCCTCCCATTTGATCCGTAGGCCTTCTTTGGACCAATTTCGTCTCGTTCGTGCATCTTCGTCCTCCCATTTGATCCCTAGGCCTTCTTTGGACCAAGTTCGTCGCGTTCGTCCATCTTCGTCCTCCCATTTGATCCCTCGGCCTTCTTTGGACCAATTTCGTCTCGTTCGTCCATCTTCGTCCTCCCATTTGCTCCGTAGGCCTTCTTTGGACCAAGTTCGTCTCGTTCGTCCATCTTCGTCCTCCCATTTGCTCCGTAGGCCTTCTTTGGACCAAGTTCGCCTCGTTCGTCCATCTTCGTCCTCCCATTTGATCCCTAGGCCTTCTTTGGACCAAGTTCGTCTCGTTCGTCCATCTTCGTCCTCCCATTTGATCCGTAGGCCTTCTTTGGACCAATTTCGTCTCGTTCGTGCATCTTCGTCCTCCCATTTGATCCCTAGGCCTTCTTTGGACCAAGTTCCTCTCGTTCGTCCATCTTCCTCCTCCCATTTGATCCGTTGGCCTTCTTTGGACCAAGTTCGTCTCGTTCGTCCATCTTCGTCCTCCCATTTGATCCCTGGGCCTTCTTTGGACCAAGTTCGTCTCGTTCGTCCATCTTCGTCCTCCCATTTGATCCCTCGGCCTTCTTTGGACCAATTTCGTCTCGTTCGTCCATCTTCGTCCTCCCATTTGCTCCGTAGGCCTTCTTTGGACCAAGTTCGCCTCGTTCGTCCATCTTCGTCCTCCCATTTGATCCCTAGGCCTTCTTTGGACCAAGCTCGTCTCGTTCGTCCATCTTCGTCCTCCCATTTGATCCGTTGCCCTTCTTTGGACCAAGTTCGTCTCGTTCGTCCAACTTCGTCCTCCCATTTCATCCGTAGGCCTTCTTTGGACCAATTTCGTCTCGTTTGTCCATCGTTCGTCCTCCCATTTGATCCCTAGGCCTTCTTTGGACCAAGCTCGTCTCGTTCGTCCATCTTCGTCCTCCCATTTGATCCGTTGGCCTTCTTTAGACCATGTTCGTCTCGTTCGTCCATCTTCGTCCTCCCATTTGATCCGTAGGCCTTCTTTGGACCATGTTCGTCTCGGTCGTCCCTCTTCGTCCTCCCATTTGATCCCTAGGCCTTCTTTCGACCAAGTTCGTCTCGTTCGTCCATCTTTGTCCTCCCCTTTGCTCCGTAGGCCTTCTTTGGACCATGTTTGTCTCGTTCGTCCATCTTCGTCCTCCCATTTGATCCGTAGGCCTTCTTTGGACCAAGTTCGCCTCGTTCCTCCATCTTCGTCCTCCCATTTGATCCGTTGGCCTTCTTTGGACCAAGTTCGTCTCGTTCGTCCATCTTCGTCCTCCCATTTGATCCGTAGGCGTTCTTTGGACCATGTTCGTCTCGTTCGTCCATCTTCGTCCTCCCATTTGATCCCTAGGCCTTCTTTGGACCAAGCTCGTCTCGTTCGTCCATCTTCGTCCTCCCATTTGATCCGTTGGCCTTCTTTGGACCAAGTTCGTCTCGTTCGTCCAACTTCGTCCTCCCATTTCATCCGTAGGCCTTCTTTGGACCAATTTCGTCTCGTTTGTCCATCGTTCGTCCTCCCATTTGATCCCTAGGCCTTCTTTGGACCAAGCTCGTCTCGTTCGTCCATCTTCGTCCTCCCATTTGATCCGTTGGCCTTCTTTAGACCATGTTCGTCTCGTTCGTCCATCTTCATCCTGCCATTTGATCCGTAGGCCTTCTTTGGACCATGTTCGTCTCGTTCGTCCATCTTCGTCCTCCCATTTGATCCCTAGGCCTTCTTTGGACCAAGTTCGTCTCGTTCGTCCATCTTCGTCCTCCCATTTGATCCGTTGGCCTTCTTTAGACCATGTTCGTCTCGTTCGTCCATCTTCATCCTGCCATTTGATCCGTAGGCCTTCTTTGGACCATGTTCGTCTCGTTCGTCCATCTTCGTCCTCCCATTTGATCCCTAGGCCTTCTTTGGACCAAGTTCGTCTCGTTCGTCCATCTTCGTCCTCCCATTTGCTCCGTAGGCCTTCTTTGGACCATGTTCCTCTCGTTCGTCCATCTTCGTCCTCCCATTTGATCCCTAGGCCTTCTTTGGACCAAGTTCGTCTCGTTCGTCCATCTTCGTCCTCCCATTTGCTCCGTAGGCCTTCTTTGGACCATGTTTGTCTCGTTCGTCCATCTTCGTCCTCCCATTTGATCCGTAGGCCTTCTTTGGACCAAGTTCGCCTCGTTCCTCCATCTTCGTCCTCCCATTTGATCCGTTGGCCTTCTTTGGACCAAGTTCGTCTCGTTCGTCCATCTTCGTCCTCCCATTTGATCCGTAGGCCTTCTTTGGACCATGTTCGTCTCGTTCGTCCATCTTCGTCCTCCCATTTGATCCCTAGGCCTTCTTTGGACCAAGTTCGTCTCGTTCGTCCATCTTCATCCTCCCATTTGATCCCTAGGCCTTCTTTGGACCAAGTTCGTCTCGTTCGTCCATCTTCGTCCTCCCATTTGATCCGTAGGCCTTCTTTGGACCAATTTCGTCTCGTTCGTGCATCTTCGTCCTCCCATTTGATCCCTAGGCCTTCTTTGGACCAAGTTCCTCTCGTTCGTCCATCTTCATCCTCCCATTTGATCCGTTGGCCTTCTTTGGACCAAGTTCGTCTCGTTCGTCCATCTTCGTCCTCCCATTTGATCCCTGGGCCTTCTTTGGACCAAGTTCGTCTCGTTCGTCCATCTTCGTCCTCCCATTTGCTCCGTAGGCCTTCTTTGGACCAAGTTCGCCTCGTTCGTCCATCTTCGTCCTCCCATTTGATCCCTAGGCCTTCTTTGGACCAAGCTCGTCTCGTTCGTCCATCTTCGTCCTCCCATTTGATCCGTTAGCCTTCTTTGGACCAAGTTCGTCTCGTTCGTCCAACTTCGTCCTCCCATTTCATCCGTAGGCCTTCTTTGGACCAATTTCGTCTCGTTTGTCCATCGTTCGTCCTCCCATTTGATCCCTAGGCCTTCTTTGGACCAAGCTCGTCTCGTTCGTCCATCTTCGTCCTCCCATTTGATCCGTTGGCCTTCTTTCGACCATGTTCGTCTCGTTCGTCCATCTTCGTCCTCCCATTTGATCCGTAGGCCTTCTTTGGACCATGTTCGTCTCGGTCGTCCATCTTCGTCCTCCCATTTGATCCCTAGGCCTTCTTTGGACCATGTTCGTCTCGTTCGTCCATCTTCGTCCTCCCATTTGATCCCTAGGCCTTCTTTGGACCAAGTTCGTCTCGTTCGTCCATCTTCGTCCTCCCATTTGATCCCTGGGCCTTCTTTGGACCAAGTTCGTCTCGTTCGTCCATCTTCGTCCTCCCATTTGATCCCTCGGCCTTCTTTGGACCAATTTCGTCTCGTTCGTCCATCTTCGTCCTCCCATTTGCTCCGTAGGCCTTCTTTGGACCAAGTTCGCCTCGTTCGTCCATCTTCGTCCTCCCATTTGATCCCTAGGCCTTCTTTGGACCAAGCTCGTCTCGTTCGTCCATCTTCGTCCTCCCATTTGATCCGTTGCCCTTCTTTGGACCAAGTTCGTCTCGTTCGTCCATCTTCGTCCTCCCATTTGATCCGTAGGCCTTCTTTGGACCAATTTCGTCTCGTTCGTGCATCTTCGTCCTCCCATTTGATCCCTAGGCCTTCTTTGGACCAAGTTCGTCGCGTTCGTCCATCTTCGTCCTCCCATTTGATCCCTCGGCCTTCTTTGGACCAATTTCGTCTCGTTCGTCCATCTTCGTCCTCCCATTTGCTCCGTAGGCCTTCTTTGGACCAAGTTCGTCTCGTTCGTCCATCTTCGTCCTCCCATTTGCTCCGTAGGCCTTCTTTGGACCAAGTTCGCCTCGTTCGTCCATCTTCGTCCTCCCATTTGATCCCTAGGCCTTCTTTGGACCAAGTTCGTCTCGTTCGTCCATCTTCGTCCTCCCATTTGATCCGTAGGCCTTCTTTGGACCAATTTCGTCTCGTTCGTGCATCTTCGTCCTCCCATTTGATCCCTAGGCCTTCTTTGGACCAAGTTCCTCTCGTTCGTCCATCTTCCTCCTCCCATTTGATCCGTTGGCCTTCTTTGGACCAAGTTCGTCTCGTTCGTCCATCTTCGTCCTCCCATTTGATCCCTGGGCCTTCTTTGGACCAAGTTCGTCTCGTTCGTCCATCTTCGTCCTCCCATTTGATCCCTCGGCCTTCTTTGGACCAATTTCGTCTCGTTCGTCCATCTTCGTCCTCCCATTTGCTCCGTAGGCCTTCTTTGGACCAAGTTCGCCTCGTTCGTCCATCTTCGTCCTCCCATTTGATCCCTAGGCCTTCTTTGGACCAAGCTCGTCTCGTTCGTCCATCTTCGTCCTCCCATTTGATCCGTTGCCCTTCTTTGGACCAAGTTCGTCTCGTTCGTCCAACTTCGTCCTCCCATTTCATCCGTAGGCCTTCTTTGGACCAATTTCGTCTCGTTTGTCCATCGTTCGTCCTCCCATTTGATCCCTAGGCCTTCTTTGGACCAAGCTCGTCTCGTTCGTCCATCTTCGTCCTCCCATTTGATCCGTTGGCCTTCTTTAGACCATGTTCGTCTCGTTCGTCCATCTTCGTCCTCCCATTTGATCCGTAGGCCTTCTTTGGACCATGTTCGTCTCGGTCGTCCATCTTCGTCCTCCCATTTGATCCCTAGGCCTTCTTTCGACCAAGTTCGTCTCGTTCGTCCATCTTTGTCCTCCCCTTTGCTCCGTAGGCCTTCTTTGGACCATGTTTGTCTCGTTCGTCCATCTTCGTCCTCCCATTTGATCCGTAGGCCTTCTTTGGACCAAGTTCGCCTCGTTCCTCCATCTTCGTCCTCCCATTTGATCCGTTGGCCTTCTTTGGACCAAGTTCGTCTCGTTCGTCCATCTTCGTCCTCCCATTTGATCCGTAGGCGTTCTTTGGACCATGTTCGTCTCGTTCGTCCATCTTCGTCCTCCCATTTGATCCCTAGGCCTTCTTTGGACCAAGCTCGTCTCGTTCGTCCATCTTCGTCCTCCCATTTGATCCGTTGGCCTTCTTTGGACCAAGTTCGTCTCGTTCGTCCAACTTCGTCCTCCCATTTCATCCGTAGGCCTTCTTTGGACCAATTTCGTCTCGTTTGTCCATCGTTCGTCCTCCCATTTGATCCCTAGGCCTTCTTTGGACCAAGCTCGTCTCGTTCGTCCATCTTCGTCCTCCCATTTGATCCGTTGGCCTTCTTTAGACCATGTTCGTCTCGTTCGTCCATCTTCATCCTGCCATTTGATCCGTAGGCCTTCTTTGGACCATGTTCGTCTCGTTCGTCCATCTTCGTCCTCCCATTTGATCCCTAGGCCTTCTTTGGACCAAGTTCGTCTCGTTCGTCCATCTTCGTCCTCCCATTTGCTCCGTAGGCCTTCTTTGGACCATGTTTGTCTCG
Source organism: Glycyrrhiza uralensis (assembly GCA_030159175.1). NCBI lineage: Eukaryota > Viridiplantae > Streptophyta > Magnoliopsida > Fabales > Fabaceae > Glycyrrhiza > Glycyrrhiza uralensis. The sequence continues at coordinate 101,034 of BRZY01000026.1, read as the reverse complement.
TTCGTCCATCTTCGTCCTCCCATTTGATCCGTAGGCCTTCTTTGGACCAAGTTCGCCTCGTTCCTCCATCTTCGTCCTCCCATTTGATCCGTTGGCCTTCTTTGGACCAAGTTCGTCTCGTTCGTCCATCTTCGTCCTCCCATTTGATCCCTAGGCCTTCTTTGGACCATGTTCGTCTCGTTCGTCCATCTTCGTCCTCCCATTTGATCCCTAGGCCTTCTTTGGACCAAGTTCGTCTCGTTCGTCCATCTTCGTCCTCCCATTTGATCCCTAGGCCTTCTTTGGACCAAGTTCGTCTCGTTCGTCCATCTTCGTCCTCCCATTTGATCCGTTGGCCTTCTTTCGACCAAGTTCGTCTCGTTCGTCCGTCTTCGTCCTCCCATTTGATCCGTAGGCCTTCTTTGGACCAATTTCGTCTCGTTCGTCCATCTTCGTCCTCCCATTTGATCCCTAGGCCTTCTTTGGACCAAGTTCATCTCGTTCGTCCATCTTCGTCCTCCCATTTGATCCCTGGGCCTTCTTTGGACCAAGTTCGTCTCGTTCGTCCATCTTCGTCCTCCCATTTGATCCCTGGGCCTTCTTTGGACCAAGTTCGTCTCGTTCGTCCATCTTCGTCCTCCCATTTGATCCCTAGGCCTTCTTTGGACCAAGTTCGCCTCGTTCGTCCATCTTCGTCCTCCCATTTGATCCCTAGGCCTTCTTTGGACCAAGCTCGTCTCGTTCGTCTTTCTTCGTCCTCCCATTTGATCCGTTGGCCTTCTTTGGACCAAGTTCGTCTCGTTCGTCCAACTTCGTCCTCCCATTTGATCCCTAGGCCTTCTTTGGACCAAGTTCGTCTCGTTCGTCCATCTTCGTCCTCCCATTTGCTCCGTAGGCCTTCTTTGGACCATGTTCCTCTCGTTCGTCCATCTTCATCCTCCCATTTGATCCGAAGGCCTTCTTTGGACCAAGTTCGCCTCGTTCCTCCATCTTCGTCCTCCCATTTGATCCGTTGGCCTTCTTTGGACCAAGTTCGTCTCGTTCGTCCATCTTCGTCCTCCCATTTGATCCGTAGGCCTTCTTTGGACCATGTCCGTTCGTCCATCTTCGTCCTCCCATTTGATCCCTAGGCCTTCTTTGGACCAAGTTCGTCTCGTTCGTCCATCTTCGTCCTCCCATTTGCTCCGTAGGCCTTCTTTGGACCATGTTTGTCTCGTTCGTCCATCTTCGTCCTCCCATTTGATCCGTAGGCCTTCTTTGGACCAAGTTCGCCTCGTTCCTCCATCTTCGTCCTCCCATTTGATCCGTTGGCCTTCTTTGGACCAAGTTCGTCTCGTTCGTCCATCTTCGTCCTCCCATTTGATCCGTAGGCCTTCTTTGGACCATGTTCGTCTCGTTCGTCCATCTTCGTCCTCCCATTTGATCCCTAGGCCTTCTTTGGACCAAGTTCGCCTCGTTCCTCCATCTTCGTCCTCCCATTTGATCCGTTGGCCTTCTTTGGACCAAGTTCGTCTCGTTCGTCCATCTTCGTCCTCCCATTTGATCCGTAGGCCTTCTTTGGACCATGTTCGTCTCGTTCGTCCATCTTCGTCCTCCCATTTGATCCCTAGGCCTTCTTTGGACCAAGTTCGTCTCGTTCGTCCATCTTCGTCCTCCCATTTGATCCCTAGGCCTTCTTTGGACCAAGTTCGTCTCGTTCGTCCATCTTCGTCCTCCCATTTGATCCGTAGGCCTTCTTTGGACCAATTTCGTCTCGTTCGTGCATCTTCGTCCTCCCATTTGATCCCTAGGCCTTCTTTGGACCAAGTTCCTCTCGTTCGTCCATCTTCATCCTCCCATTTGATCCGTTGGCCTTCTTTGGACCAAGTTCGTCTCGTTCGTCCATCTTCGTCCTCCCATTTGATCCCTGGGCCTTCTTTGGACCAAGTTCGTCTCGTTCGTCCATCTTCGTCCTCCCATTTGCTCCGTAGGCCTTCTTTGGACCAAGTTCGCCTCGTTCGTCCATCTTCGTCCTCCCATTTGATCCCTAGGCCTTCTTTGGACCAAGCTCGTCTCGTTCGTCCATCTTCGTCCTCCCATTTGATCCGTTAGCCTTCTTTGGACCAAGTTCGTCTCGTTCGTCCAACTTCGTCCTCCCATTTCATCCGTAGGCCTTCTTTGGACCAATTTCGTCTCGTTTGTCCATCGTTCGTCCTCCCATTTGATCCCTAGGCCTTCTTTGGACCAAGCTCGTCTCGTTCGTCCATCTTCGTCCTCCCATTTGATCCGTTGGCCTTCTTTCGACCATGTTCGTCTCGTTCGTCCATCTTCGTCCTCCCATTTGATCCGTAGGCCTTCTTTGGACCATGTTCGTCTCGGTCGTCCATCTTCGTCCTCCCATTTGATCCCTAGGCCTTCTTTGGACCATGTTCGTCTCGTTCGTCCATCTTCGTCCTCCCATTTGATCCCTAGGCCTTCTTTGGACCAAGTTCGTCTCGTTCGTCCATCTTCGTCCTCCCATTTGATCCGTTGGCCTTCTTTGGACCAAGTTCGTCTCGTTCGTCCATCTTCGTCCTCCCATTTGATCCGTAGGCCTTCTTTGGACCAATTTCGTCTCGTTCGTGCATCTTCGTCCTCCCATTTGATCCCTAGGCCTTCTTTGGACCAAGTTCCTCTCGTTCGTCCATCTTCATCCTCCCATTTGATCCGTTGGCCTTCTTTGGACCAAGTTCGTCTCGTTCGTCCATCTTCGTCCTCCCATTTGATCCCTGGGCCTTCTTTGGACCAAGTTCGTCTCGTTCGTCCATCTTCGTCCTCCCATTTGATCCCTCGGCCTTCTTTGGACCAATTTCGTCTCGTTCGTCCATCTTCGTCCTCCCATTTGCTCCGTAGGCCTTCTTTGGACCAAGTTCGCCTCGTTCGTCCATCTTCGTCCTCCCATTTGATCCCTAGGCCTTCTTTGGACCAAGCTCGTCTCGTTCGTCCATCTTCGTCCTCCCATTTGATCCGTTGCCCTTCTTTGGACCAAGTTCGTCTCGTTCGTCCAACTTCGTCCTCCCATTTCATCCGTAGGCCTTCTTTGGACCAATTTCGTCTCGTTTGTCCATCGTTCGTCCTCCCATTTGATCCCTAGGCCTTCTTTGGACCAAGCTCGTCTCGTTCGTCCATCTTCGTCCTCCCATTTGATCCGTTGGCCTTCTTTAGACCATGTTCGTCTCGTTCGTCCATCTTCGTCCTCCCATTTGATCCGTAGGCCTTCTTTGGACCATGTTCGTCTCGGTCGTCCATCTTCGTCCTCCCATTTGATCCCTAGGCCTTCTTTCGACCAAGTTCGTCTCGTTCGTCCATCTTTGTCCTCCCCTTTGCTCCGTAGGCCTTCTTTGGACCATGTTTGTCTCGTTCGTCCATCTTCGTCCTCCCATTTGATCCGTAGGCCTTCTTTGGACCAAGTTCACCTCGTTCGTCCATCTTCGTCCTCCCATTTGATCCGTAGGCGTTCTTTGGACCATGTTCGTCTCGTTCGTCCATCTTCGTCCTCCCATTTGATCCCTAGGCCTTCTTTGGACCAAGCTCGTCTCGTTCGTCCAACTTCGTCCTCCCATTTCATCCGTAGGCCTTCTTTGGACCAATTTCGTCTCGTTTGTCCATCGTTCGTCCTCCCATTTGATCCCTAGGCCTTCTTTGGACCAAGCTCGTCTCGTTCGTCCGTCTTCGTCCTCCCATTTGATCCGTTGGCCTTCTTTAGACCATGTTCGTCTCGTTCGTCCATCTTCATCCTGCCATTTGATCCGTAGGCCTTCTTTGGACCATGTTCGTCTCGTTCGTCCATCTTCGTCCTCCCATTTGATCCCTAGGCCTTCTTTGGACCAAGTTCGTCTCGTTCGTCCATCTTCGTCCTCCCATTTGCTCCGTAGGCCTTCTTTGGACCATGTTTGTCTCGTTCGTCCATCTTCGTCCTCCCATTTGATCCGTAGGCCTTCTTTGGACCAAGTTCGCCTCGTTCCTCCATCTTCGTCCTCCCATTTGATCCGTTGGCCTTCTTTGGACCAAGTTCGTCTCGTTCGTCCATCTTCGTCCTCCCATTTGATCCCTAGGCCTTCTTTGGACCATGTTCGTCTCGTTCGTCCATCTTCGTCCTCCCATTTGATCCCTAGGCCTTCTTTGGACCAAGTTCGTCTCGTTCGTCCATCTTCGTCCTCCCATTTGATCCCTAGGCCTTCTTTGGACCAAGTTCGTCTCGTTCGTCCATCTTCGTCCTCCCATTTGATCCGTTGGCCTTCTTTCGACCAAGTTCGTCTCGTTCGTCCGTCTTCGTCCTCCCATTTGATCCGTAGGCCTTCTTTGGACCAATTTCGTCTCGTTCGTCCATCTTCGTCCTCCCATTTGATCCCTAGGCCTTCTTTGGACCAAGTTCATCTCGTTCGTCCATCTTCGTCCTCCCATTTGATCCGTTGGCCTTCTTTGGACCAAGTTCGTCTCGTTCGTCCATCTTCGTCCTCCCATTTGATCCCTGGGCCTTCTTTGGACCAAGTTCGTCTCGTTCGTCCATCTTCGTCCTCGCATTTGATCCCTAGGCCTTCTTTGGACCAAGTTCGTCTCGTTCGTCCATCTTCGTCCTCCCATTTGCTCCGTAGGCCTTCTTTGGACCAAGTTCGCCTCGTTCGTCCATCTTCGTCCTCCCATTTGATCCCTAGGCCTTCTTTGGACCAAGCTCGTCTCGTTCGTCTTTCTTCGTCCTCCCATTTGATCCGTTGGCCTTCTTTGGACCAAGTTCGTCTCGTTCGTCCAACTTCGTCCTCCCATTTCATCCGTAGGCCTCCTTTGGACCAATTTCGTCTCGTTTGTCCATCGTTCGTCCTCCCATTTGATCCCTAGGCCTTCTTTGGACCAAGCTCGTCTCGTTCGTCCATCTTCGTCCTCCCATTTGATCCGTTGGACTTCTTTAGACCATGTTCGTCTCGTTCGTCCATCTTCATCCTGCCATTTGATCCGTAGGCCTTCTTTGGACCATGTTCGTCTCGTTCGTCCATCTTCGTCCTCCCATTTGATCCCTAGGCCTTCTTTGGACCAAGTTCGTCTCGTTCGTCCATCTTCGTCCTCCCATTTGCTCCGTAGGCCTTCTTTGGACCATGTTTGTCTCGTTCGTCCATCTTCGTCCTCCCATTTGATCCGTAGGCCTTCTTTGGACCAAGTTCGCCTCGTTCCTCCATCTTCGTCCTCCCATTTGATCCGTTGGCCTTCTTTGGACCAAGTTCGTCTCGTTCGTCCATCTTCGTCCTCCCATTTGATCCGTAGGCCTTCTTTGGACCATGTTCGTTCGTCCATCTTCGTCCTCCCATTTGATAACTAGGCCTTCTTTGGACCAAGTTCGTCTCGTTCGTCCATCTTCGTCCTCCCATTTGCTCCGTAGGCCTTCTTTGGACCATGTTTGTCTCGTTCGTCCATCTTCGTCCTCCATTTGATCCGTTGGCCTTCTTTGGACCAAGTTCGCCTCCTCCATCTTCGTCCTCCCATTTGATCCGTTGGCCTTCTTTGGACCAAGTTCGTCTCGTTCGTCCATCTTCGTCCTCCCATTTGATCCGTAGGCCTTCTTTGGACCATGTTCGTTCGTCCATCTTCGTCCTCCCATTTGATCCCTAGGCCTTCTTTGGACCAAGTTCGTCTCGTTCGTCCATCTTCGTCCTCCCATTTGCTCCGTAGGCCTTCTTTGGACCATGTTTGTCTCGTTCGTCCATCTTCGTCCTCCCATTTGATCCGTAGGCCTTCTTTGGACCAAGTTCGCCTCGTTCCTCCATCTTCGTCCTCCCATTTGATCCGTTGGCCTTCTTTGGACCAAGTTCGTCTCGTTCGTCCATCTTCGTCCTCCCATTTGATCCGTAGGCCTTCTTTGGACCATGTTCGCCTCGTTCGTCCATCTTCGTCCTCCCATTTGATCCCTAGGCCTTCTTTGGACCAAGCTCGTCTCGTTCGTCCATCTTCGTCCTCCCATTTGATCCGTTGCCCTTCTTTGGACCAAGTTCGTCTCGTTCGTCCAACTTCGTCCTCCCATTTCATCCGTAGGCCTTCTTTGGACCAATTTCGTCTCGTTTGTCCATCGTTCGTCCTCCCATTTGATCCCTAGGCCTTCTTTGGACCAAGCTCGTCTCGTTCGTCCATCTTCGTCCTCCCATTTGATCCGTTGGCCTTCTTTAGACCATGTTCGTCTCGTTCGTCCATCTTCGTCCTCCCATTTGATCCGTAGGCCTTCTTTGGACCATGTTCGTCTCGGTCGTCCATCTTCGTCCTCCCATTTGATCCCTAGGCCTTCTTTCGACCAAGTTCGTCTCGTTCGTCCATCTTTGTCCTCCCATTTGCTCCGTAGGCCTTCTTTGGACCATGTTTGTCTCGTTCGTCCATCTTCGTCCTCCCATTTGATCCGTAGGCCTTCTTTGGACCAAGTTCGCCTCGTTCCTCCATCTTCGTCCTCCCATTTGATCCGTTGGCCTTCTTTGGACCAAGTTCGTCTCGTTCGTCCATCTTCGTCCTCCCATTTGATCCGTAGGCGTTCTTTGGACCATGTTCGTCTCGTTCGTCCATCTTCGTCCTCCCATTTGATCCCTAGGCCTTCTTTGGACCAAGCTCGTCTCGTTCGTCCATCTTCGTCCTCCCATTTGATCCGTTGGCCTTCTTTGGACCAAGTTCGTCTCGTTCGTCCAACTTCGTCCTCCCATTTCATCCGTAGGCCTTCTTTGGACCAATTTCGTCTCGTTTGTCCATCGTTCGTCCTCCCATTTGATCCCTAGGCCTTCTTCGGACCAAGCTCGTCTCGTTCGTCCATCTTCGTCCTCCCATTTGATCCGTTGGCCTTGTTTAGACCATGTTCGTCTCGTTCGTCCATCTTCATCCTGCCATTTGATCCGTAGGCCTTCTTTGGACCATGTTCGTCTCGTTCGTCCATCTTCGTCCTCCCATTTGATCCCTAGGCCTTCTTTGGACCAAGTTCGTCTCGTTCGTCCATCTTCGTCCTCCCATTTGCTCCGTAGGCCTTCTTTGGACCATGTTTGTCTCGTTCGTCCATCTTCGTCCTCCCATTTGATCCGTAGGCCTTCTTTGGACCAAGTTCGCCTCGTTCCTCCATCTTCGTCCTCCCATTTGATCCGTTGGCCTTCTTTGGACCAAGTTCGTCTCGTTCGTCCATCTTCCTCCTCCCATTTGATCCCTAGGCCTTCTTTGGACCATGTTCGTCTCGTTCGTCCATCTTCGTCCTCCCATTTGATCCCTAGGCCTTCTTTGGACCAAGTTCGTCTCGTTCGTCCATCTTCGTCCTCCCATTTGATCCCTAGGCCTTCTTTGGACCAAGTTCGTCTCGTTCGTCCATCTTCGTCCTCCCATTTGATCCGTTGGCCTTCTTTCGACCAAGTTCGTCTCGTTCGTCCGTCTTCGTCCTCCCATTTGATCCGTAGGCCTTCTTTGGACCAATTTCGTCTCGTTCGTCCATCTTCGTCCTCCCATTTGATCCCTAGGCCTTCTTTGGACCAAGTTCATCTCGTTCGTCCATCTTCGTCCTCCCATTTGATCCGTTGGCCTTCTTTGGACCAAGTTCGTCTCGTTCGTCCATCTTCGTCCTCCCATTTGATCCCTGGGCCTTCTTTGGACCAAGTTCGTCTCGTTCGTCCATCTTCGTCCTCCCATTTGATCCCTAGGCCTTCTTTGGACCAAGTTCGTCTCGTTCGTCCATCTTCGTCCTCCCATTTGCTCCGTAGGCCTTCTTTGGACCAAGTTCGCCTCGTTCGTCCATCTTCGTCCTCCCATTTGATCCCTAGGCCTTCTTTGGACCAAGCTCGTCTCGTTCGTCTTTCTTCGTCCTCCCATTTGATCCGTTGGCCTTCTTTGGACCAAGTTCGTCTCGTTCGTCCAACTTCGTCCTCCCATTTCATCCGTAGGCCTCCTTTGGACCAATTTCGTCTCGTTTGTCCATCGTTCGTCCTCCCATTTGATCCCTAGGCCTTCTTTGGACCAAGCTCGTCTCGTTCGTCCATCTTCGTCCTCCCATTTGATCCGTTGGACTTCTTTAGACCATGTTCGTCTCGTTCGTCCATCTTCATCCTGCCATTTGATCCGTAGGCCTTCTTTGGACCATGTTCGTCTCGTTCGTCCATCTTCGTCCTCCCATTTGATCCCTAGGCCTTCTTTGGACCAAGTTCGTCTCGTTCGTCCATCTTCGTCCTCCCATTTGCTCCGTAGGCCTTCTTTGGACCATGTTTGTCTCGTTCGTCCATCTTCGTCCTCCCATTTGATCCGTAGGCCTTCTTTGGACCAAGTTCGCCTCGTTCCTCCATCTTCGTCCTCCCATTTGATCCGTTGGCCTTCTTTGGACCAAGTTCGTCTCGTTCGTCCATCTTCGTCCTCCCATTTGCTCCGTAGGCCTTCTTTGGACCAAGTTCGCCTCGTTCGTCCATCTTCGTCCTCCCATTTGATCCCTAGGCCTTCTTTGGACCAAGCTCGTCTCGTTCGTCTTTCTTCGTCCTCCCATTTGATCCGTTGGCCTTCTTTGGACCAAGTTCGTCTCGTTCGTCCAACTTCGTCCTCCCATTTCATCCGTAGGCCTCCTTTGGACCAATTTCGTCTCGTTTGTCCATCGTTCGTCCTCCCATTTGATCCCTAGGCCTTCTTTGGACCAAGCTCGTCTCGTTCGTCCATCTTCGTCCTCCCATTTGATCCGTTGGACTTCTTTAGACCATGTTCGTCTCGTTCGTCCATCTTCATCCTGCCATTTGATCCGTAGGCCTTCTTTGGACCATGTTCGTCTCGTTCGTCCATCTTCGTCCTCCCATTTGATCCCTAGGCCTTCTTTGGACCAAGTTCGTCTCGTTCGTCCATCTTCGTCCTCCCATTTGCTCCGTAGGCCTTCTTTGGACCAAGTTTGTCTCGTTCGTCCATCTTCGTCCTCCCATTTGATCCGTAGGCCTTCTTTGGACCAAGTTCGCCTCGTTCCTCCATCTTCGTCCTCCCATTTGATCCGTTGGCCTTCTTTGGACCAAGTTCGCCTCGTCCATCTTCGTCCTCCCATTTGATCCGTTGGCCTTCTTTGGACCAAGTTCGTCTCGTTCGTCCATCTTCGTCCTCCCATTTGATCCGTAGGCCTTCTTTGGACCATGTTCGTTCGTCCATCTTCGTCCTCCCATTTGATCCCTAGGCCTTCTTTGGACCAAGTTCGTCTCGTTCGTCCATCTTCGTCCTCCCATTTGCTCCGTAGGCCTTCTTTGGACCATGTTTGTCTCGTTCGTCCATCTTCGTCCTCCCATTTGATCCGTAGGCCTTCTTTGGACCAAGTTCGCCTCGTTCCTCCATCTTCGTCCTCCCATTTGATCCGTTGGCCTTCTTTGGACCAAGTTCGTCTCGTTCGTCCATCTTCGTCCTCCCATTTGATCCGTAGGCCTTCTTTGGGCCATGTTCGCCTCGTTCGTCCATCTTCGTCCTCCCATTTGATCCGTTGCCCTTCTTTGGACCAAGTTCGTCTCGTTCGTCCAACTTCGTCCTCCCATTTCATCCGTAGGCCTTCTTTGGACCAATTTCGTCTCGTTTGTCCATCGTTCGTCCTCCCATTTGATCCCTAGGCCTTCTTTGGACCAAGCTCGTCTCGTTCGTCCATCTACGTCCTCCCATTTGATCCGTTGGCCTTCTTTAGACCATGTTCGTCTCGTTCGTCCATCTTCGTCCTCCCATTTGATCCGTAGGCCTTCTTTGGACCATGTTCGTCTCGGTCGTCCATCTTCGTCCTCCCATTTGATCCCTAGGCCTTCTTTCGACCAAGTTCGTCTCGTTCGTCCATCTTTGTCCTCCCATTTGCTCCGTAGGCCTTCTTTGGACCATGTTTGTCTCGTTCGTCCATCTTCGTCCTCCCATTTGATCCGTAGGCCTTCTTTGGACCAAGTTCGCCTCGTTCCTCCATCTTCGTCCTCCCATTTGATCCGTTGGCCTTCTTTGGACCAAGTTCGTCTCGTTCGTCCATCTTCGTCCTCCCATTTGATCCGTAGGCGTTCTTTGGACCATGTTCGTCTCGTTCGTCCATCTTCGTCCTCCCATTTGATCCCTAGGCCTTCTTTGGACCAAGCTCGTCTCGTTCGTCCATCTTCGTCCTCCCATTTGATCCGTTGGCCTTCTTTGGACCAAGTTCGTCTCGTTCGTCCAACTTCGTCCTCCCATTTCATCCGTAGGCCTTCTTTGGACCAATTTCGTCTCGTTTGTCCATCGTTCGTCCTCCCATTTGATCCCTAGGCCTTCTTTGGACCAAGCTCGTCTCGTTCGTCCATCTTCGTCCTCCCATTTGATCCGTTGGCCTTCTTTAGACCATGTTCGTCTCGTTCGTCCATCTTCATCCTACCATTTGATCCGTAGGCCTTCTTTGGACCATGTTCGTCTCGTTCGTCCATCTTCGTCCTCCCATTTGATCCCTAGGCCTTCTTTGGACCAAGTTCGTCTCGTTCGTCCATCTTCGTCCTCCCATTTGCTCCGTAGGCCTTCTTTGGACCATGTTTGTCTCGTTCGTCCATCTTCGTCCTCCCATTTGATCCGTAGGCCTTCTTTGGACCAAGTTCGCCTCGTTCCTCCATCTTCGTCCTCCCATTTGATCCGTTGGCCTTCTTTGGACCAAGTTCGTCTCGTTCGTCCATCTTCGTCCTCCCATTTGATCCCTAGGCCTTCTTTGGACCATGTTCGTCTCGTTCGTCCATCTTCGTCCTCCCATTTGATCCCTAGGCCTTCTTTGGACCAAGTTCGTCTCGTTCGTCCATCTTCGTCCTCCCATTTGATCCCTAGGCCTTCTTTGGACCAAGTTCGTCTCGTTCGTCCATCTTCGTCCTCCCATTTGATCCGTTGGCCTTCTTTCGACCAAGTTCGTCTCGTTCGTCCGTCTTCGTCCTCCCATTTGATCCGTAGGCCTTCTTTGGACCAATTTCGTCTCGTTCGTCCATCTTCGTCCTCCCATTTGATCCCTAGGCCTTCTTTGGACCAAGTTCATCTCGTTCGTCCATCTTCGTCCTCCCATTTGATCCGTTGGCCTTCTTTGGACCAAGTTCGTCTCGTTCGTCCATCTTCGTCCTCCCATTTGCTCCGTAGGCCTTCTTTGGACCATGTTTGTCTCGTTCGTCCATCTTCGTCCTCCCATTTGATCCGTAGGCCTTCTTTGGACCAAGTTCGCCTCGTTCCTCCATCTTCGTCCTCCCATTTGATCCGTTGGCCTTCTTTGGACCAAGTTCGTCTCGTTCGTCCATCTTCGTCCTCCCATTTGATCCCTAGGCCTTCTTTGGACCATGTTCGTCTCGTTCGTCCATCTTCGTCCTCCCATTTGATCCCTAGGCCTTCTTTGGACCAAGCTCGTCTCGTTCGTCCATCTTCGTCCTCCCATTTGATCCCTAGGCCTTCTTTGGACCAAGTTCATCTCGTTCGTCCATCTTCGTCCTCCCATTTGATCCGTTGGCCTTCTTTGGACCAAGTTCGTCTCGTTCGTCCATCTTCGTCCTCCCATTTGATCCGTAGGCCTTCTTTGGACCAATTTCGTCTCGTTCGTCCATCTTCGTCCTCCCATTTGATCCCTAGGCCTTCTTTGGACCAAGTTCATCTCGTTCGTCCATCTTCGTCCTCCCATTTGATCCGTTGGCCTTCTTTGGACCAAGTTCGTCTCGTTCGTCCATCTTCGTCCTCCCATTTGCTCCGTAGGCCTTCTTTGGACCATGTTTGTCTCGTTCGTCCATCTTCGTCCTCCCATTTGATCCGTAGGCCTTCTTTGGACCAAGTTCGCCTCGTTCCTCCATCTTCGTCCTCCCATTTGATCCGTTGGCCTTCTTTGGACCAAGTTCGTCTCGTTCGTCCATCTTCGTCCTCCCATTTGATCCCTAGGCCTTCTTTGGACCATGTTCGTCTCGTTCGTCCATCTTCGTCCTCCCATTTGATCCCTAGGCCTTCTTTGGACCAAGCTCGTCTCGTTCGTCCATCTTCGTCCTCCCATTTGATCCGTTGGCCTTCTTTAGACCATGTTCGTCTCGTTCGTCCATCTTCGTCCTCCCATTTGATCCGTAGGCCTTCTTTGGACCATGTTCGTCTCGGTCGTCCATCTTCGTCCTCCCATTTGATCCCTAGGCCTTCTTTCGACCAAGTTCGTCTCGTTCGTCCATCTTTGTCCTCCCATTTGCTCCGTAGGCCTTCTTTGGACCATGTTTGTCTCGTTCGTCCATCTTCGTCCTCCCATTTGATCCGTAGGCCTTCTTTGGACCAAGTTCGCCTCGTTCCTCCATCTTCGTCCTCCCATTTGATCCGTTGGCCTTCTTTGGACCAAGTTCGTCTCGTTCGTCCATCTTCGTCCTCCCATTTGATCCGTAGGCGTTCTTTGGACCATGTTCGTCTCGTTCGTCCATCTTCGTCCTCCCATTTGATCCCTAGGCCTTCTTTGGACCAAGCTCGTCTCGTTCGTCCATCTTCGTCCTCCCATTTGATCCGTTGGCCTTCTTTGGACCAAGTTCGTCTCGTTCGTCCAACTTCGTCCTCCCATTTCATCCGTAGGCCTTCTTTGGACCAATTTCGTCTCGTTTGTCCATCGTTCGTCCTCCCATTTGATCCCTAGGCCTTCTTTGGACCAAGCTCGTCTCGTTCGTCCATCTTCGTCCTCCCATTTGATCCGTTGGCCTTCTTTAGACCATGTTCGTCTCGTTCGTCCATCTTCATCCTGCCATTTGATCCGTAGGCCTTCTTTGGACCATGTTCGTCTCGTTCGTCCATCTTCGTCCTCCCATTTGATCCCTAGGCCTTCTTTGGACCAAGTTCGTCTCGTTCGTCCATCTTCGTCCTCCCATTTGCTCCGTAGGCCTTCTTTGGACCATGTTTGTCTCGTTCGTCCATCTTCGTCCTCCCATTTGATCCGTAGGCCTTCTTTGGACCAAGTTCGCCTCGTTCCTCCATCTTCGTCCTCCCATTTGATCCGTTGGCCTTCTTTGGACCAAGTTCGTCTCGTTCGTCCATCTTCGTCCTCCCATTTGATCCCTAGGCCTTCTTTGGACCATGTTCGTCTCGTTCGTCCATCTTCGTCCTCCCATTTGATCCCTAGGCCTTCTTTGGACCAAGTTCGTCTCGTTCGTCCATCTTCGTCCTCCCATTTGATCCCTAGGCCTTCTTTGGACCAAGTTCGTCTCGTTCGTCCATCTTCGTCCTCCCATTTGATCCGTTGGCCTTCTTTCGACCAAGTTCGTCTCGTTCGTCCGTCTTCGTCCTCCCATTTGATCCGTAGGCCTTCTTTGGACCAATTTCGTCTCGTTCGTCCATCTTCGTCCTCCCATTTGATCCCTAGGCCTTCTTTGGACCAAGTTCATCTCGTTCGTCCATCTTCGTCCTCCCATTTGATCCGTTGGTCTTCTTTGGACCAAGTTCGTCTCGTTCGTCCATCTTCGTCCTCCCATTTGATCCCTGGGCCTTCTTTGGACCAAGTTCGTCTCGTTCGTCCATCTTCGTCCTCCCATTTGATCCCTAGGCCTTCTTTGGACCAAGTTCGTCTCGTTCGTCCATCTTCGTCCTCCCATTTGCTCCGTAGGCCTTCTTTGGACCAAGTTCGCCTCGTTCGTCCATCTTCGTCCTCCCATTTGATCCCTAGGCCTTCTTTGGACCAAGCTCGTCTCGTTCGTCTTTCTTCGTCCTCCCATTTGATCCGTTGGCCTTCTTTGGACCAAGTTCGTCTCGTTCGTCCAACTTCGTCCTCCCATTTCATCCGTAGGCCTCCTTTGGACCAATTTCGTCTCGTTTGTCCATCGTTCGTCCTCCCATTTGATCCCTAGGCCTTCTTTGGACCAAGCTCGTCTCGTTCGTCCATCTTCGTCCTCCCATTTGATCCGTTGGACTTCTTTAGACCATGTTCGTCTCGTTCGTCCATCTTCATCCTGCCATTTGATCCGTAGGCCTTCTTTGGACCATGTTCGTCTCGTTCGTCCATCTTCGTCCTCCCATTTGATCCCTAGGCCTTCTTTGGACCAAGTTCGTCTCGTTCGTCCATCTTCGTCCTCCCATTTGCTCCGTAGGCCTTCTTTGGACCATGTTTGTCTCGTTCGTCCATCTTCGTCCTCCCATTTGATCCGTAGGCCTTCTTTGGACCAAGTTCGCCTCGTTCCTCCATCTTCGTCCTCCCATTTGATCCGTTGGCCTTCTTTGGACCAAGTTCGTCTCGTTCGTCCATCTTCGTCCTCCCATTTGATCCGTAGGCCTTCTTTGGACCATGTTCGTTCGTCCATCTTCGTCCTCCCATTTGATACCTAGGCCTTCTTTGGACCAAGTTCGTCTCGTTCGTCCATCTTCGTCCTCCCATTTGCTCCGTAGGCCTTCTTTGGACCATGTTTGTCTCGTTCGTCCATCTTCGTCCTCCCATTTGATCCGTAGGCCTTCTTTGGACCAAGTTCGCCTCGTTCCTCCATCTTCGTCCTCCCATTTGATCCGTTGGCCTTCTTTGGACCAAGTTCGCCTCCTCCATCTTCGTCCTCCCATTTGATCCGTTGGCCTTCTTTGGACCAAGTTCGTCTCGTTCGTCCATCTTCGTCCTCCCATTTGATCCGTAGGCCTTCTTTGGACCATGTTCGTTCGTCCATCTTCGTCCTCCCATTTGATCCCTAGGCCTTCTTTGGACCAAGTTCGTCTCGTTCGTCCATCTTCGTCCTCCCATTTGCTCCGTAGGCCTTCTTTGGACCATGTTTGTCTCGTTCGTCCATCTTCGTCCTCCCATTTGATCCGTAGGCCTTCTTTGGACCAAGTTCGCCTCGTTCCTCCATCTTCGTCCTCCCATTTGATCCGTTGGCCTTCTTTGGACCAAGTTCGTCTCGTTCGTCCATCTTCGTCCTCCCATTTGATCCGTAGGCCTTCTTTGGACCATGTTCGTCTCGTTCGTCCATCTTCGTCCTCCCATTTGATCCCTAGGCCTTCTTTGGACCAAGTTCGTCTCGTTCGTCCATCTTCGTCCTCCCATTTGATCCCTAGGCCTTCTTTGGACCAAGTTCGTCTCGGTCGTCCATCTTCGTCCTCCCATTTGATCCGTAGGCCTTCTTTGGACCAATTTCGTCTCGTTCGTGCATCTTCGTCCTCCCATTTGATCCCTAGGCCTTCTTTGGACCAAGTTCCTCTCGTTCGTCCATCTTCATCCTCCCATTTGATCCGTTGGCCTTCTTTGGACCAAGTTCGCCTCGTTCCTCCATCTTCGTCCTCCCATTTGATCCGTTGGCCTTCTTTGGACCAAGTTCGCCTCCTCCATCTTCGTCCTCCCATTTGATCCGTTGGCCTTCTTTGGACCAAGTTCGTCTCGTTCGTCCATCTTCGTCCTCCCATTTGATCCGTAGGCCTTCTTTGGACCATGTTCGTTCGTCCATCTTCGTCCTCCCATTTGATCCCTAGGCCTTCTTTGGACCATGTTTGTCTCGTTCGTCCATCTTCGTCCTCCCATTTGATCCGTAGGCCTTCTTTGGACCAAGTTCGCCTCGTTCCTCCATCTTCGTCCTCCCATTTGATCCGTTGGCCTTCTTTGGACCAAGTTCGTCTCGTTCGTCCATCTTCGTCCTCCCATTTGATCCCTGGGCCTTCTTTGGACCAAGTTCGTCTCGTTCGTCCATCTTCGTCCTCCCATTTGATCCCTCGGCCTTCTTTGGACCAATTTCGTCTCGTTCGTCCATCTTCGTCCTCCCATTTGCTCCGTAGGCCTTCTTTGGACCAAGTTCGCCTCGTTCGTCCATCTTCGTCCTCCCATTTGATCCCTAGGCCTTCTTTGGACCAAGTTCGTCTCGTTCGTCCAACTTCGTCCTCCCATTTCATCCGTAGGCCTCCTTTGGACCAATTTCGTCTCGTTTGTCCATCGTTCGTCCTCCCATTTGATCCCTAGGCCTTCTTTGGACCAAGCTCGTCTCGTTCGTCCATCTTCGTCCTCCCATTTGATCCGTTGGCCTTCTTTAGACCATGTTCGTCTCGTTCGTCCATCTTCTTCCTGCCATTTGATCCGTAGGCCTTCTTTGGACCATATTCGTCTCGTTCGTCCATCTTCGTCCTCCCATTTGATCCCTAGGCCTTCTTTGGACCAAGTTCGTCTCGTTCGTCCATCTTCGTCCTCCCATTTGCTCCGTAGGCCTTCTTTGGACCATGTTTGTCTCGTTCGTCCATCTTCGTCCTCCCATTTGATCCGTAGGCCTTCTTTGGACCAAGTTCGCCTCGTTCCTCCATCTTCGTCCTCCCATTTGATCCGTTGGCCTTCTTTGGACCAAGTTCGTCTCGTTCGTCCATCTTCGTCCTCCCATTTGATCCGTAGGCCTTCTTTGGACCATGTTCGTTCGTCCATCTTCGTCCTCCCATTTGATCCCTAGGCCTTCTTTGGACCAAGTTCGTCTCGTTCGTCCATCTTCGTCCTCCCATTTGCTCCGTAGGCCTTCTTTGGACCATGTTTGTCTCGTTCGTCCATCTTCGTCCTCCCATTTGATCCGTAGGCCTTCTTTGGACCAAGTTCGCCTCGTTCCTCCATCTTCGTCCTCCCATTTGATCCGTTGGCCTTCTTTGGACCAAGTTCGTCTCGTTCGTCCATCTTCGTCCTCCCATTTGATCCGTAGGCCTTCTTTGGACCATGTTCGTCTCGTTCGTCCATCTTCGTCCTCCCATTTGATCCCTAGGCCTTCTTTGGACCAAGTTCGTCTCGTTCGTCCATCTTCGTCCTCCCATTTGATCCGTAGGCCTTCTTTGGACCAATTTCGTCTCGTTCGTGCATCTTCGTCCTCCCATTTGATCCCTAGGCCTTCTTTGGACCAAGTTCCTCTCGTTCGTCCATCTTCATCCTCCCATTTGATCCGTTGGCCTTCTTTGGACCAAGTTCGTCTCGTTCGTCCATCTTCGTCCTCCAATTTGATCCCTGGGCCTTCTTTGGACCAAGTTCGTCTCGTTCGTCCATCTTCGTCCTCCCATTTGATCCCTCGGCCTTCTTTGGACCAATTTCGTCTCGTTCGTCCATCTTCGTCCTCCCATTTGCTCCGTAGGCCTTCTTTGGACAAAGTTCGCCTCGTTCGTCCATCTTCGTCCTCCCATTTGATCCCTAGGCCTTCTTTGGACCAAGCTCGTCTCGTTCGTCCATCTTCGTCCTCCCATTTGATCCGTTGGCCTTCTTTGGACCAAGTTCGTCTCGTTCGTCCAACTTCGTCCTCCCATTTCATCCGTAGGCCTTCTTTGGACCAATTTCGTCTCGTTTGTCCATCGTTCGTCCTCCCATTTGATCCCTAGGCCTTCTTTGGACCAAGCTCGTCTCGTTCGTCCATCTTCGTCCTCCCATTTGATCCGTTGGCCTTCTTTAGACCATGTTCGTCTCGTTCGTCCATCTTCGTCCTCCCATTTGATCCGTAGGCCTTCTTTGGACCATGTTCGTCTCGGTCGTCCATCTTCGTCCTCCCATTTGATCCCTAGGCCTTCTTTGGACCATGTTCGTCTCGTTCGTCCATCTTCGTCCTCCCATTTGATCCCTAGGCCTTTTTTGGACCAAGATCGTCTCGTTCGTCCATCTTCGTCCTCCCATTTGATCCGTTGGCCTTCTTTCGACCAAGTTCGTCTCGTTCGTCCATCTTCGTCCTCCCATTTGATCCGTAGGCCTTCTTTGGACCAATTTCGTCTCGTTCGTGCATCTTCGTCCTCCCATTTGATCCCTAGGCCTTCTTTGGACCAAGTTCCTCTCGTTCGTCCATCTTCATCCTCCCATTTGATCCGTTGGCCTTCTTTGGACCAAGCTCGTCTCGTTCGTCCATCTTCGTCCTCCCATTTGATCCGTTGGCCTTCTTTAGACCATGTTCGTCTCGTTCGTCCATCTTCTTCCTGCCATTTGATCCGTAGGCCTTCTTTGGACCATGTTCGTCTCGTTCGTCCATCTTCGTCCTCCCATTTGATCCCTAGGCCTTCTTTGGACCAAGTTCGTCTCGTTCGTCCATCTTCGTCCTCCCATTTGCTCCGTAGGCCTTCTTTGGACCATGTTTGTCTCGTTCGTCCATCTTCGTCCTCCCATTTGATCCGTAGGCCTTCTTTGGACCAAGTTCGCCTCGTTCCTCCATCTTCGTCCTCCCATTTGATCCGTTGGCCTTCTTTGGACCAAGTTCGTCTCGTTCGTCCATCTTCGTCCTCCCATTTGATCCGTAGGCCTTCTTTGGACCATGTTCGTTCGTCCATCTTCGTCCTCCCATTTGATCCCTAGGCCTTCTTTGGACCAAGTTCGTCTCGTTCGTCCATCTTCGTCCTCCCATTTGCTCCGTAGGCCTTCTTTGGACCATGTTTGTCTCGTTCGTCCATCTTCGTCCTCCCATTTGATCCGTAGGCCTTCTTTGGACCAAGTTCGCCTCGTTCCTCCATCTTCGTCCTCCCATTTGATCCGTTGGCCTTCTTTGGACCAAGTTCGTCTCGTTCGTCCATCTTCGTCCTCCCATTTGATCCGTAGGCCTTCTTTGGACCATGTTCGTCTCGTTCGTCCATCTTCGTCCTCCCATTTGATCCCTAGGCCTTCTTTGGACCAAGTTCGTCTCGTTCGTCCATCTTCGTCCTCCCATTTGATCCGTAGGCCTTCTTTGGACCAATTTCGTCTCGTTCGTGCATCTTCGTCCTCCCATTTGATCCCTAGGCCTTCTTTGGACCAAGTTCCTCTCGTTCGTCCATCTTCATCCTCCCATTTGATCCGTTGGCCTTCTTTGGACCAAGTTCGTCTCGTTCGTCCATCTTCGTCCTCCCATTTGATCCTGGGCCTTCTTTGGACCAAGTTCGTCTCGTTCGTCCATCTTCGTCCTCCCGTTTGATCCCTCGGCCTTCTTTGGACCAATTTCGTCTCGTTCGTCCATCTTCGTCCTCCCATTTGATCCCTAGGCCTTCTTTCGACCAAGTTCGTCTCGTTCGTCCATCTTTGTCCTCCCATTTGCTCCGTAGGCCTTCTTTGGACCATGTTTGTCTCGTTCGTCCATCTTCGTCCTCCCATTTGATCCGTAGGCCTTCTTTGGACCAAGTTCGCCTCGTTCCTCCATCTTCGTCCTCCCATTTGATCCGTTGGCCTTCTTTGGACCAAGTTCGTCTCGTTCGTCCATCTTCGTCCTCCCATTTGATCCGTAGGCCTTCTTTGGACCATGTTCGTTCGTCCATCTTCGTCCTCCCATTTGATACCTAGGCCTTCTTTGGACCAAGTTCGTCTCGTTCGTCCATCTTCGTCCTCCCATTTGCTCCGTAGGCCTTCTTTGGACCAAGTTCGCCTCGTTCCTCCATCTTCGTCCTCCCATTTGATCCGTTGGCCTTCTTTGGACCAAGTTCGTCTCGTTCGTCCATCTTCGTCCTCCCATTTGATCCGTAGGCCTTCTTTGGACCATGTTCGTTCGTCCATCTTCGTCCTCCCATTTGATACCTAGGCCTTCTTTGGACCAAGTTCGTCTCGTTCGTCCATCTTCGTCCTCCCATTTGCTCCGTAGGCCTTCTTTGGACCATGTTTGTCTCGTTCCTCCATCTTCGTCCTCCCATTTGATCCGTTGGCCTTCTTTGGACCAAGTTCGTCTCGTTCGTCCATCTTCGTCCTCCCATTTGATCCGTAGGCGTTCTTTGGACCATGTTCGTCTCGTTCGTCCATCTTCGTCCTCCCATTTGATCCCTAGGCCTTCTTTGGACCAAGCTCGTCTCGTTCGTCCATCTTCGTCCTCCCATTTGATCCGTTGGCCTTCTTTGGACCAAGTTCGTCTCGTTCGTCCAACTTCGTCCTCCCATTTCATCCGTAGGCCTTCTTTGGACCAATTTCGTCTCGTTTGTCCATCGTTCGTCCTCCCATTTGATCCCTAGGCCTTCTTTGGACCAAGCTCGTCTCGTTCGTCCATCTTCGTCCTCCCATTTGATCCGTTGGCCTTCTTTAGACCATGTTCGTCTCGTTCGTCCATCTTCATCCTGCCATTTGATCCGTAGGCCTTCTTTGGACCATGTTCGTCTCGTTCGTCCATCTTCGTCCTCCCATTTGATCCCTAGGCCTTCTTTGGACCAAGTTCGTCTCGTTCGTCCATCTTCGTCCTCCCATTTGCTCCGTAGGCCTTCTTTGGACCATGTTTGTCTCGTTCGTCCATCTTCGTCCTCCCATTTGATCCGTAGGCCTTCTTTGGACCAAGTTCGCCTCGTTCCTCCATCTTCGTCCTCCCATTTGATCCGTTGGCCTTCTTTGGACCATGTTCGTCTCGTTCGTCCATCTTCGTCCTCCCATTTGATCCCTAGGCCTTCTTTGGACCATGTTCGTCTCGTTCGTCCATCTTCGTCCTCCCATTTGATCCCTAGGCCTTCTTTGGACCAAGTTCGTCTCGTTCGTCCATCTTCGTCCTCCCATTTGATCCCTAGGCCTTCTTTGGACCAAGTTCGTCTCGTTCGTCCATCTTCGTCCTCCCATTTGATCCGTTGGCCTTCTTTCGACCAAGTTCGTCTCGTTCGTCCGTCTTCGTCCTCCCATTTGATCCGTAGGCCTTCTTTGGACCAATTTCGTCTCGTTCGTCCATCTTCGTCCTCCCATTTGATCCCTAGGCCTTCTTTGGACCAAGTTCATCTCGTTCGTCCATCTTCGTCCTCCCATTTGATCCGTTGGCCTTCTTTGGACCAAGTTCGTCTCGTTCGTCCATCTTCGTCCTCCCATTTGAT
The DNA here is from genome assembly GCA_030159175.1 of Glycyrrhiza uralensis. Classification (NCBI taxonomy): domain Eukaryota; kingdom Viridiplantae; phylum Streptophyta; class Magnoliopsida; order Fabales; family Fabaceae; genus Glycyrrhiza; species Glycyrrhiza uralensis. The sequence goes on along the minus strand of BRZY01000026.1, from coordinate 80,424 downwards.
CCCTGGGCCTTCTTTGGACCAAGTTCGTCTCGTTCGTCCATCTTCGTCCTCCCATTTGATCCCTAGGCCTTCTTTGGACCAAGTTCGTCTCGTTCGTCCATCTTCGTCCTCCCATTTGCTCCGTAGGCCTTCTTTGGACCAAGTTCGCCTCGTTCGTCCATCTTCGTCCTCCCATTTGATCCCTAGGCCTTCTTTGGACCAAGCTCGTCTCGTTCGTCTTTCTTCGTCCTCCCATTTGATCCGTTGGCCTTCTTTGGACCAAGTTCGTCTCGTTCGTCCAACTTCGTCCTCCCATTTCATCCGTAGGCCTCCTTTGGACCAATTTCGTCTCGTTTGTCCATCGTTCGTCCTCCCATTTGATCCCTAGGCCTTCTTTGGACCAAGCTCGTCTCGTTCGTCCATCTTCGTCCTCCCATTTGATCCGTTGGACTTCTTTAGACCATGTTCGTCTCGTTCGTCCATCTTCATCCTGCCATTTGATCCGTAGGCCTTCTTTGGACCATGTTCGTCTCGTTCGTCCATCTTCGTCCTCCCATTTGATCCCTAGGCCTTCTTTGGACCAAGTTCGTCTCGTTCGTCCATCTTCGTCCTCCCATTTGCTCCGTAGGCCTTCTTTGGACCATGTTTGTCTCGTTCGTCCATCTTCGTCCTCCCATTTGATCCGTAGGCCTTCTTTGGACCAAGTTCGCCTCGTTCCTCCATCTTCGTCCTCCCATTTGATCCGTTGGCCTTCTTTGGACCAAGTTCGTCTCGTTCGTCCATCTTCGTCCTCCCATTTGATCCGTAGGCCTTCTTTGGACCATGTTCGTTCGTCCATCTTCGTCCTCCCATTTGATACCTAGGCCTTCTTTGGACCAAGTTCGTCTCGTTCGTCCATCTTCGTCCTCCCATTTGCTCCGTAGGCCTTCTTTGGACCATGTTTGTCTCGTTCGTCCATCTTCGTCCTCCCATTTGATCCGTAGGCCTTCTTTGGACCAAGTTCGCCTCGTTCCTCCATCTTCGTCCTCCCATTTGATCCGTTGGCCTTCTTTGGACCAAGTTCGCCTCCTCCATCTTCGTCCTCCCATTTGATCCGTTGGCCTTCTTTGGACCAAGTTCGTCTCGTTCGTCCATCTTCGTCCTCCCATTTGATCCGTAGGCCTTCTTTGGACCATGTTCGTTCGTCCATCTTCGTCCTCCCATTTGATCCCTAGGCCTTCTTTGGACCAAGTTCGTCTCGTTCGTCCATCTTCGTCCTCCCATTTGCTCCGTAGGCCTTCTTTGGACCATGTTTGTCTCGTTCGTCCATCTTCGTCCTCCCATTTGATCCGTAGGCCTTCTTTGGACCAAGTTCGCCTCGTTCCTCCATCTTCGTCCTCCCATTTGATCCGTTGGCCTTCTTTGGACCAAGTTCGTCTCGTTCGTCCATCTTCGTCCTCCCATTTGATCCGTAGGCCTTCTTTGGACCATGTTCGTCTCGTTCGTCCATCTTCGTCCTCCCATTTGATCCCTAGGCCTTCTTTGGACCAAGTTCGTCTCGTTCGTCCATCTTCGTCCTCCCATTTGATCCCTAGGCCTTCTTTGGACCAAGTTCGTCTCGGTCGTCCATCTTCGTCCTCCCATTTGATCCGTAGGCCTTCTTTGGACCAATTTCGTCTCGTTCGTGCATCTTCGTCCTCCCATTTGATCCCTAGGCCTTCTTTGGACCAAGTTCCTCTCGTTCGTCCATCTTCATCCTCCCATTTGATCCGTTGGCCTTCTTTGGACCAAGTTCGTCTCGTTCGTCCATCTTCGTCCTCCCATTTGATCCCTGGGCCTTCTTTGGACCAAGTTCGTCTCGTTCGTCCATCTTCGTCCTCCCATTTGATCCCTCGGCCTTCTTTGGACCAATTTCGTCTCGTTCGTCCATCTTCGTCCTCCCATTTGCTCCGTAGGCCTTCTTTGGACCAAGTTCGCCTCGTTCGTCCATCTTCGTCCTCCCATTTGATCCCTAGGCCTTCTTTGGACCAAGTTCGTCTCGTTCGTCCAACTTCGTCCTCCCATTTCATCCGTAGGCCTCCTTTGGACCAATTTCGTCTCGTTTGTCCATCGTTCGTCCTCCCATTTGATCCCTAGGCCTTCTTTGGACCAAGCTCGTCTCGTTCGTCCATCTTCGTCCTCCCATTTGATCCGTTGGCCTTCTTTAGACCATGTTCGTCTCGTTCGTCCATCTTCTTCCTGCCATTTGATCCGTAGGCCTTCTTTGGACCATATTCGTCTCGTTCGTCCATCTTCGTCCTCCCATTTGATCCCTAGGCCTTCTTTGGACCAAGTTCGTCTCGTTCGTCCATCTTCGTCCTCCCATTTGCTCCGTAGGCCTTCTTTGGACCATGTTTGTCTCGTTCGTCCATCTTCGTCCTCCCATTTGATCCGTAGGCCTTCTTTGGACCAAGTTCGCCTCGTTCCTCCATCTTCGTCCTCCCATTTGATCCGTTGGCCTTCTTTGGACCAAGTTCGTCTCGTTCGTCCATCTTCGTCCTCCCATTTGATCCGTAGGCCTTCTTTGGACCATGTTCGTTCGTCCATCTTCGTCCTCCCATTTGATCCCTAGGCCTTCTTTGGACCAAGTTCGTCTCGTTCGTCCATCTTCGTCCTCCCATTTGCTCCGTAGGCCTTCTTTGGACCATGTTTGTCTCGTTCGTCCATCTTCGTCCTCCCATTTGATCCGTAGGCCTTCTTTGGACCAAGTTCGCCTCGTTCCTCCATCTTCGTCCTCCCATTTGATCCGTTGGCCTTCTTTGGACCAAGTTCGTCTCGTTCGTCCATCTTCGTCCTCCCATTTGATCCGTAGGCCTTCTTTGGACCATGTTCGTCTCGTTCGTCCATCTTCGTCCTCCCATTTGATCCCTAGGCCTTCTTTGGACCAAGTTCGTCTCGTTCGTCCATCTTCGTCCTCCCATTTGATCCGTAGGCCTTCTTTGGACCAATTTCGTCTCGTTCGTGCATCTTCGTCCTCCCATTTGATCCCTAGGCCTTCTTTGGACCAAGTTCCTCTCGTTCGTCCATCTTCATCCTCCCATTTGATCCGTTGGCCTTCTTTGGACCAAGTTCGTCTCGTTCGTCCATCTTCGTCCTCCAATTTGATCCCTGGGCCTTCTTTGGACCAAGTTCGTCTCGTTCGTCCATCTTCGTCCTCCCATTTGATCCCTCGGCCTTCTTTGGACCAATTTCGTCTCGTTCGTCCATCTTCGTCCTCCCATTTGCTCCGTAGGCCTTCTTTGGACCAAGTTCGCCTCGTTCGTCCATCTTCGTCCTCCCATTTGATCCCTAGGCCTTCTTTGGACCAAGCTCGTCTCGTTCGTCCATCTTCGTCCTCCCATTTGATCCGTTGGCCTTCTTTGGACCAAGTTCGTCTCGTTCGTCCAACTTCGTCCTCCCATTTCATCCGTAGGCCTTCTTTGGACCAATTTCGTCTCGTTTGTCCATCGTTCGTCCTCCCATTTGATCCCTAGGCCTTCTTTGGACCAAGCTCGTCTCGTTCGTCCATCTTCGTCCTCCCATTTGATCCGTTGGCCTTCTTTAGACCATGTTCGTCTCGTTCGTCCATCTTCGTCCTCCCATTTGATCCGTAGGCCTTCTTTGGACCATGTTCGTCTCGGTCGTCCATCTTCGTCCTCCCATTTGATCCCTAGGCCTTCTTTGGACCATGTTCGTCTCGTTCGTCCATCTTCGTCCTCCCATTTGATCCCTAGGCCTTTTTTGGACCAAGATCGTCTCGTTCGTCCATCTTCGTCCTCCCATTTGATCCGTTGGCCTTCTTTCGACCAAGTTCGTCTCGTTCGTCCATCTTCGTCCTCCCATTTGATCCGTAGGCCTTCTTTGGACCAATTTCGTCTCGTTCGTGCATCTTCGTCCTCCCATTTGATCCCTAGGCCTTCTTTGGACCAAGTTCCTCTCGTTCGTCCATCTTCATCCTCCCATTTGATCCGTTGGCCTTCTTTGGACCAAGCTCGTCTCGTTCGTCCATCTTCGTCCTCCCATTTGATCCGTTGGCCTTCTTTAGACCATGTTCGTCTCGTTCGTCCATCTTCTTCCTGCCATTTGATCCGTAGGCCTTCTTTGGACCATGTTCGTCTCGTTCGTCCATCTTCGTCCTCCCATTTGATCCCTAGGCCTTCTTTGGACCAAGTTCGTCTCGTTCGTCCATCTTCGTCCTCCCATTTGCTCCGTAGGCCTTCTTTGGACCATGTTTGTCTCGTTCGTCCATCTTCGTCCTCCCATTTGATCCGTAGGCCTTCTTTGGACCAAGTTCGCCTCGTTCCTCCATCTTCGTCCTCCCATTTGATCCGTTGGCCTTCTTTGGACCAAGTTCGTCTCGTTCGTCCATCTTCGTCCTCCCATTTGATCCGTAGGCCTTCTTTGGACCATGTTCGTTCGTCCATCTTCGTCCTCCCATTTGATCCCTAGGCCTTCTTTGGACCAAGTTCGTCTCGTTCGTCCATCTTCGTCCTCCCATTTGCTCCGTAGGCCTTCTTTGGACCATGTTTGTCTCGTTCGTCCATCTTCGTCCTCCCATTTGATCCGTAGGCCTTCTTTGGACCAAGTTCGCCTCGTTCCTCCATCTTCGTCCTCCCATTTGATCCGTTGGCCTTCTTTGGACCAAGTTCGTCTCGTTCGTCCATCTTCGTCCTCCCATTTGATCCGTAGGCCTTCTTTGGACCATGTTCGTCTCGTTCGTCCATCTTCGTCCTCCCATTTGATCCCTAGGCCTTCTTTGGACCAAGTTCGTCTCGTTCGTCCATCTTCGTCCTCCCATTTGATCCGTAGGCCTTCTTTGGACCAATTTCGTCTCGTTCGTGCATCTTCGTCCTCCCATTTGATCCCTAGGCCTTCTTTGGACCAAGTTCCTCTCGTTCGTCCATCTTCATCCTCCCATTTGATCCGTTGGCCTTCTTTGGACCAAGTTCGTCTCGTTCGTCCATCTTCGTCCTCCCATTTGATCCTGGGCCTTCTTTGGACCAAGTTCGTCTCGTTCGTCCATCTTCGTCCTCCCGTTTGATCCCTCGGCCTTCTTTGGACCAATTTCGTCTCGTTCGTCCATCTTCGTCCTCCCATTTGCTCCGTAGGCCTTCTTTGGACCAAGTTCGCCTCGTTCGTCCATCTTCGTCCTCCCATTTGATCCCTACGCCTTCTTTGGACCAAGCTCGTCTCGTTCGTCCATCTTCGTCCTCCCATTTGATCCGTTGGCCTTCTTTGGACCAAGTTCGTCTCGTTCGTCCAACTTCGTCCTCCCATTTCATCCGTAGGCCTTCTTTGGACCAATTTCGTCTCGTTTGTCCATCGTTCGTCCTCCCATTTGATCCCTAGGCCTTCTTTGGACCAAGCTCGTCTCGTTCGTCCATCTTCGTCCTCCCATTTGATCCGTTGGCCTTCTTTAGACCATGTTCGTCTCGTTCGTCCATCTTCGTCCTCCCATTTGATCCGTAGGCCTTCTTTGGACCATGTTCGTCTCGGTCGTCCATCTTCGTCCTCCCATTTGATCCCTAGGCCTTCTTTGGACCATGTTCGTCTCGTTCGTCCATCTTCGTCCTCCCATTTGATCCCTAGGCCTTCTTTGGACCAAGTTCGTCTCGTTCGTCCATCTTCGTCCTCCCATTTGATCCGTTGGCCTTCTTTCGACCAAGTTCGTCTCGTTCGTCCATCTTCGTCCTCCCATTTGATCCGTAGGCCTTCTTTGGACCAATTTCGTCTCGTTCGTGCATCTTCGTCCTCCCATTTGATCCCTAGGCCTTCTTTGGACCAAGTTCCTCTCGTTCGTCCATCTTCATCCTCCCATTTGATCCGTTGGCCTTCTTTGGACCAAGTTCGTCTCGTTCGTCCATCTTCGTCCTCCCATTTGATCCCTGGGCCTTCTTTGGACCAAGTTCGTCTCGTTCGTCCATCTTCGTCCTCCCATTTGATCCCTCGGCCTTCTTTGGACCAATTTCGTCTCGTTCGTCCATCTTCGTCCTCCCATTTGCTCCGTAGGCCTTCTTTGGACCAAGTTCGCCTCGTTCGTCCATCTTCGTCCTCCCATTTGATCCCTAGGCCTTCTTTGGACCAAGCTCGTCTCGTTCGTCCATCTTCGTCCTCCCATTTGATCCGTTGGCCTTCTTTAGACCATGTTCGTCTCGTTCGTCCATCTTCGTCCTCCCATTTGATCCGTAGGCCTTCTTTGGACCATGTTCGTCTCGGTCGTCCATCTTCGTCCTCCCATTTGCTCCGTAGGCCTTCTTTGGACCATGTTTGTCTCGTTCGTCCATCTTCGTCCTCCCATTTGATCCGTAGGCCTTCTTTGGACCAAGTTCGCCTCGTTCCTCCATCTTCGTCCTCCCATTTGATCCGTTGGCCTTCTTTGGACCAAGTTCGTCTCGTTCGTCCATCTTCGTCCTCCCATTTGATCCGTAGGCGTTCTTTGGACCATGTTCGTCTCGTTCGTCCATCTTCGTCCTCCCATTTGATCCCTAGGCCTTCTTTGGACCAAGCTCGTCTCGTTCGTCCATCTTCGTCCTCCCATTTGATCCGTTGGCCTTCTTTAGACCATGTTCGTCTCGTTCGTCCATCTTCGTCCTCCCATTTGATCCGTTGGCCTTCTTTAGACCATGTTCGTCTCGTTCGTCCATCTTCGTCCTCCCATTTGATCCGTAGGCCTTCTTTGGACCATGTTCGTCTCGGTCGTCCATCTTCGTCCTCCCATTTGATCCCTAGGCCTTCTTTGGACCAAGTTCGTCTCATTCGTCCATCTTCGTCCTCCCATTTGCTCCGTAGGCCTTCTTTGGACCATGTTTGTCTCGTTCGTCCATGTTCGTCCTCCCATTTGATCCGTAGGCCTTCTTTGGACCATGTTCGTCTCGTTCGTCCATCTTCGTCCTCCCATTTGATCCCTAGGCCTTCTTTGGACCAAGTTCGTCTCGTTCGTCCATCTTCGTCCTCCCATTTGATCCCTAGGCCTTCTTTGGACCAAGTTCGTCTCGTTCGTCCATCTTCGTCCTCCCATTTGCTCCGTAGGCCTTCTTTGGACCATGTTTGTCTCGTTCGTCCATCTTCGTCCTCCCATTTGATCCGTAGGCCTTCTTTGGACCAAGTTCGCCTCGTTCCTCCATCTTCGTCCTCCCATTTGATCCCTTGGCCTTCTTTGGACCAATTTCGTCTCGTTCGTCCATCTTCGTCCTCCCATTTGATCCCTAGGCCTTCTTTGGACCAAGTTCGTCTCGTTCGTCCATCTTCGTCCTCCCATTTGATCCCTAGGCCTTCTTTGGACCAAGTTCGTCTCGTTCGTCCATCTTCGTCCTCCCATTTGATCCGTAGGCCTTCTTTGGACCAATTTCGTCTCGTTCGTGCATCTTCGTCCTCCCATTTGATCCCTAGGCCTTCTTTGGACCAAGTTCCTCTCGTTCGTCCATCTTCATCCTCCCATTTGATCCGTTGGCCTTCTTTGGACCAAGTTCGTCTCGTTCGTCCATCTTCGTCCTCCCATTTGATCCCTGGGCCTTCTTTGGACCAAGTTCGTCTCGTTCGTCCATCTTCGTCCTCCCATTTGATCCCTCGGCCTTCTTTGGACCAATTTCGTCTCGTTCGTCCATCTTCGTCCTCCCATTTGCTCCGTTGGCCTTCTTTGGACCAAGTTCGCCTCGTTCGTCCATCTTCGTCCTCCCATTTGATCCCTAGGCCTTCTTTGGACCAAGCTCGTCTCGTTCGTCCATCTTCGTCCTCCCATTTGATCCGTTGGCCTTCTTTGGACCAAGTTCGTCTCGTTCGTCCAACTTCGTCCTCCCATTTCATCCGTAGGCCTTCTTTGGACCAATTTCGTCTCGTTTGTCCATCGTTCGTCCTCCCATTTGATCCCTAGGCCTTCTTTGGACCAAGCTCGTCTCGTTCGTCCATCTTCGTCCTCCCATTTGATCCGTTGGCCTTCTTTAGACCATGTTCGTCTCGTTCGTCCATCTTCGTCCTCCCATTTGATCCGTAGGCCTTCTTTGGACCATGTTCGTCTCGGTCGTCCATCTTCGTCCTCCCATTTGATCCCTAGGCCTTCTTTGGACCATGTTCGTCTCGTTCGTCCATCTTCGTCCTCCCATTTGATCCCTAGGCCTTCTTTGGACCAAGTTCGTCTCGTTCGTCCATCTTCGTCCTCCCATTTGATCCGTTGGCCTTCTTTCGACCAAGTTCGTCTCGTTCGTCCATCTTCGTCCTCCCATTTGATCCGTAGGCCTTCTTTGGACCAAGTTCCTCTCGTTCGTGCATCTTCGTCCTCCCATTTGATCCCTAGGCCTTCTTTGGACCAAGTTCCTCTCGTTCGTCCATCTTCATCCTCCCATTTGATCCGTTGGCCTTCTTTGGACCAAGTTCGTCTCGTTCGTCCATCTTCGTCCTCCCATTTGATCCCTCGGCCTTCTTTGGACCAAGTTCGTCTCGTTCGTCCATCTTCGTCCTCCCATTTGATCCCTCGGCCTTCTTTGGACCAATTTCGTCTCGTTCGTCCATCTTCGTCCTCCCATTTGCTCCGTAGGCCTTCTTTGGACCAAGTTCGCCTCGTTCGTCCATCTTCGTCCTCCCATTTGATCCCTAGGCCTTCTTTGGACCAAGCTCGTCTCGTTCGTCCATCTTCGTCCTCCCATTTGATCCGTTGCCCTTCTTTGGACCAAGTTCGTCTCGTTCGTCCAACTTCGTCCTCCCATTTCATCCGTAGGCCTTCTTTGGACCAATTTCGTCTCGTTTGTCCATCGTTCGTCCTCCCATTTGATCCCTAGGCCTTCTTTGGACCAAGCTCGTCTCGTTCGTCCATCTTCGTCCTCCCATTTGATCCGTTGGCCTTCTTTAGACCATGTTCGTCTCGTTCGTCCATCTTCGTCCTCCCATTTGATCCGTAGGCCTTCTTTGGACCATGTTCGTCTCGGTCGTCCATCTTCGTCCTCTCATTTGATCCCTAGGCCTTCTTTCGACCAAGTTCGTCTCGTTCGTCCATCTTTGTCCTCCCATTTGCTCCGTAGGCCTTCTTTGGACCATGTTTGGCTCGTTCGTCCATCTTCGTCCTCCCATTTGATCCGTAGGCCTTCTTTGGACCAAGTTCGTCTCGTTCGTCCATCTTCGTCCTCCCATTTGATCCGTAGGCGTTCTTTGGACCATGTTCGTCTCGTTCGTCCATCTTCGTCCTCCCATTTGATCCCTAGGCCTTCTTTGGACCAAGCTCGTCTCGTTCGTCCATCTTCGTCCTCCCATTTGATCCGTTGGCCTTCTTTGGACCAAGTTCGTCTCGTTCGTCCAACTTCGTCCTCCCATTTCATCCGTAGGCCTTCTTTGGACCAATTTCGTCTCGTTTGTCCATCGTTCGTCCTCCCATTTGATCCCTAGGCCTTCTTTGGACCAAGCTCGTCTCGTTCGTCCATCTTCGTCCTCCCATTTGATCCGTTGGCCTTCTTTAGACCATGTTCGTCTCGTTCGTCCATCTTCGTCCTCCCATTTGATCCGTAGGCCTTCTTTGGACCATGTTCGTCTCGGTCGTCCATCTTCGTCCTCCCATTTGATCCCTAGGCCTTCTTTGGACCAAGTACGTCTCGTTCGTCCATCTTCGTCCTCCCATTTGATCCGTTGGCCTTCTTTGGACCATGTTCGTCTCGTTCGTCCATCTTCGTCCTCCCATTTGATCCCTAGGCCTTCTTTGGACCAAGTTCGTCTCGTTCGTCCATCTTCGTCCTCCCATTTGATCCCTAGGCCTTCTTTGGACCAAGTTCGTCTCATTCGTCCATCTTCGTCCTCCCATTTGCTCCGTAGGCCTTCTTTGGACCATGTTTGTCTCGTTCGTCCATGTTCGTCCTCCCATTTGATCCGTAGGCCTTCTTTGGACCATGTTCGTCTCGTTCGTCCATCTTCGTCCTCCCATTTGATCCCTAGGCCTTCTTTGGACCAAGTTCGTCTCGTTCGTCCATCTTCGTCCTCCCATTTGATCCCTAGGCCTTCTTTGGACCAAGTTCGTCTCGTTCGTCCATCTTCGTCCTCCCATTTGCTCCGTAGGCCTTCTTTGGACCATGTTTGTCTCGTTCGTCCATCTTCGTCCTCCCATTTGATCCGTAGGCCTTCTTTGGACCAAGTTCGCCTCGTTCCTCCATCTTCGTCCTCCCATTTGATCCCTTGGCCTTCTTTGGACCAATTTCGTCTCGTTCGTCCATCTTCGTCCTCCCATTTGATCCCTAGGCCTTCTTTGGACCAAGTTCGTCTCGTTCGTCCATCTTCGTCCTCCCATTTGATCCGTAGGCCTTCTTTGGACCAAGTTCGTCTCGTTCGTCCATCTTCGTCCTCCCATTTGATCCGTAGGCCTTCTTTGGACCAATTTCGTCTCGTTCGTGCATCTTCGTCCTCCCATTTGATCCCTAGGCCTTCTTTGGACCAAGTTCCTCTCGTTCGTCCATCTTCATCCTCCCATTTGATCCGTTGGCCTTCTTTGGACCAAGTTCGTCTCGTTCGTCCATCTTCGTCCTCCCATTTGATCCCTGGGCCTTCTTTGGACCAAGTTCGTCTCGTTCGTCCATCTTCGTCCTCCCATTTGATCCCTCGGCCTTCTTTGGACCAATTTCGTCTCGTTCGTCCATCTTCGTCCTCCCATTTGCTCCGTTGGCCTTCTTTGGACCAAGTTCGCCTCGTTCGTCCATCTTCGTCCTCCCATTTGATCCCTAGGCCTTCTTTGGACCAAGCTCGTCTCGTTCGTCCATCTTCGTCCTCCCATTTGATCCGTTGGCCTTCTTTGGACCAAGTTCGTCTCGTTCGTCCAACTTCGTCCTCCCATTTCATCCATAGGCCTTCTTTGGACCAATTTCGTCTCGTTTGTCCATCGTTCGTCCTCCCATTTGATCCCTAGGCCTTCTTTGGACCAAGCTCGTCTCGTTCGTCCATCTTCGTCCTCCCATTTGATCCGTTGGCCTTCTTTAGACCATGTTCGTCTCGTTCGTCCATCTTCGTCCTCCCATTTGATTCGTAGGCCTTCTTTGGACCATGTTCGTCTCGGTCGTCCATCTTCGTCCTCCCATTTGATCCCTAGGCCTTCTTTGGACCATGTTCGTCTCGTTCGTCCATCTTCGTCCTCCCATTTGATCCCTAGGCCTTCTTTGGACCAAGTTCGTCTCGTTCGTCCATCTTCGTCCTCCCATTTGATCCGTTGGCCTTCTTTCGACCAAGTTCGTCTCGTTCGTCCATCTTCGTCCTCCCATTTGATCCGTAGGCCTTCTTTGGACCAATTTCGTCTCGTTCGTGCATCTTCGTCCTCCCATTTGATCCCTAGGCCTTCTTTGGACCAAGTTCCTCTCGTTCGTCCATCTTCATCCTCCCATTTGATCCGTTGGCCTTCTTTGGACCAAGTTCGTCTCGTTCGTCCATCTTCGTCCTCCCATTTGATCCCTGGGCCTTCTTTGGACCAAGTTCGTCTCGTTCGTCCATCTTCGTCCTCCCATTTGATCCCTCGGCCTTCTTTGGACCAATTTCGTCTCGTTCGTCCATCTTCGTCCTCCCATTTGCTCCGTAGGCCTTCTTTGGACCAAGTTTGTCTCGTTCGTCCATCTTCGTCCTCCCATTTGATCCGTAGGCCTTCTTTGGACCAAGTTCGCCTCGTTCCTCCATCTTCGTCCTCCCATTTGATCCGTTGGCCTTCTTTGGACCAAGTTCGTCTCGTTCGTCCATCTTCGTCCTCCCATTTGATCCGTAGGCGTTCTTTGGACCATGTTCGTCTCGTTCGTCCATCTTCGTCCTCCCATTTGATCCCTAGGCCTTCTTTGGACCAAGCTCGTCTCGTTCGTCCATCTTCGTCCTCCCATTTGATCCGTTGGCCTTCTTTGGACCAAGTTCGTCTCGTTCGTCCAACTTCGTCCTCCCATTTCATCCGTAGGCCTTCTTTGGACCAATTTCGTCTCGTTTGTCCATCGTTCGTCCTCCCATTTGATCCCTAGGCCTTCTTTGGACCAAGCTCGTCTCGTTCGTCCATCTTCGTCCTCCCATTTGATCCGTTGGCCTTCTTTAGACCATGTTCGTCTCGTTCGTCCATCTTCGTCCTCCCATTTGATTCGTAGGCCTTCTTTGGACCATGTTCGTCTCGGTCGTCCATCTTCGTCCTCCCATTTGATCCCTAGGCCTTCTTTGGACCAAGTTCGTCTCGTTCGTCCATCTTCGTCCTCCCATTTGATCCCTCGGCCTTCTTTGGACCAATTTCGTCTCGTTCGTCCATCTTCGTCCTCCCATTTGCTCCGTTGGCCTTCTTTGGACCAAGTTCGCCTCGTTCGTCCATCCTCGTCCTCCCATTTGATCCCTAGGCCTTCTTTGGACCAAGCTCGTCTCGTTCGTCCATCTTCGTCCTCCCATTTGATCCGTTGGCCTTCTTTGGACCAAGTTCGTCTCGTTCGTCCAACTTCGTCCTCCCATTTCATCCGTAGGCCTTCTTTGGACCAATTTCGTCTCGTTTGTCCATCGTTCGTCCTCCCATTTGATCCCTAGGCCTTCTTTGGACCAAGCTCGTCTCGTTCGTCCATCTTCGTCCTCCCATTTGATCCGTTGGCCTTCTTTAGACCATGTTCGTCTCGTTCGTCCATCTTCGTCCTCCCATTTGATTCGTAGGCCTTCTTTGGACCATGTTCGTCTCGGTCGTCCATCTTCGTCCTCCCATTTGATCCCTAGGCCTTCTTTGGACCATGTTCGTCTCGTTCGTCCATCTTCGTCCTCCCATTTGATCCCTAGGCCTTCTTTGGACCAAGCTCGTCTCGTTCGTCCATCTTCGTCCTCCCATTTGATCCGTTGCCCTTCTTTGGACCAAGTTCGTCTCGTTCGTCCAACTTCGTCCTCCCATTTCATCCGTAGGCCTTCTTTGGACCAATTTCGTCTCGTTTGTCCATCGTTCGTCCTCCCATTTGATCCCTAGGCCTTCTTTGGACCAAGCTCGTCTCGTTCGTCCATCTTCGTCCTCCCATTTGATCCGTTGGCCTTCTTTAGACCATGTTCGTCTCGTTCGTCCATCTTCGTCCTCCCATTTGATCCGTAGGCCTTCTTTGGACCATGTTCGTCTCGGTCGTCCATCTTCGTCCTCTCATTTGATCCCTAGGCCTTCTTTCGACCAAGTTCGTCTCGTTCGTCCATCTTTGTCCTCCCATTTGCTCCGTAGGCCTTCTTTGGACCATGTTTGTCTCGTTCGTCCATCTTCGTCCTCCCATTTGATCCGTAGGCCTTCTTTGGACCAAGTTCGCCTCGTTCCTCCATCTTCGTCCTCCCATTTGATCCGTTGGCCTTCTTTGGACCAAGTTCGTCTCGTTCGTCCATCTTCGTCCTCCCATTTGATCCGTAGGCGTTCTTTGGACCATGTTCGTCTCGTTCGTCCATCTTCGTCCTCCCATTTGATCCCTAGGCCTTCTTTGGACCAAGCTCGTCTCGTTCGTCCATCTTCGTCCTCCCATTTGATCCGTTGGCCTTCTTTGGACCAAGTTCGTCTCGTTCGTCCAACTTCGTCCTCCCATTTCATCCGTAGGCCTTCTTTGGACCAATTTCGTCTCGTTTGTCCATCGTTCGTCCTCCCATTTGATCCCTAGGCCTTCTTTGGACCAAGCTCGTCTCGTTCGTCCATCTTCGTCCTCCCATTTGATCCGTAGGCCTTCTTTGGACCATGTTCGTCTCGGTCGTCCATCTTCGTCCTCCCATTTGATCCCTAGGCCTTCTTTGGACCAAGTACGTCTCGTTCGTCCATCTTCGTCCTCCCATTTGATCCGTTGGCCTTCTTTGGACCATGTTCGTCTCGTTCGTCCATCTTCGTCCTCCCATTTGATCCCTAGGCCTTCTTTGGACCAAGTTCGTCTCGTTCGTCCATCTTCGTCCTCCCATTTGATCCCTAGGCCTTCTTTGGACCAAGTTCGTCTCATTCGTCCATCTTCGTCCTCCCATTTGCTCCGTAGGCCTTCTTTGGACCATGTTTGTCTCGTTCGTCCATGTTCGTCCTCCCATTTGATCCGTAGGCCTTCTTTGGACCATGTTCGTCTCGTTCGTCCATCTTCGTCCTCCCATTTGATCCCTAGGCCTTCTTTGGACCAAGTTCGTCTCGTTCGTCCATCTTCGTCCTCCCATTTGATCCCTAGGCCTTCTTTGGACCAAGTTCGTCTCGTTCGTCCATCTTCGTCCTCCCATTTGCTCCGTAGGCCTTCTTTGGACCATGTTTGTCTCGTTCGTCCATCTTCGTCCTCCCATTTGATCCGTAGGCCTTCTTTGGACCAAGTTCGCCTCGTTCCTCCATCTTCGTCCTCCCATTTGATCCCTTGGCCTTCTTTGGACCAATTTCGTCTCGTTCGTCCATCTTCGTCCTCCCATTTGATCCCTAAGCCTTCTTTGGACCAAGTTCTCTCGTTCGTCCATCTTCGTCCTCCCATTTGATCCGTTGGCCTTCTTTGGACCAAGTTCGTCTCGTTCGTCCATCTTCGTCCTCCCATTTGCTCCGTAGGCCTTATTTGGACCAAGTTCGCCTCGTTTGTCCATCTTCGTCCTCCCATTTGATCCCTAGGCCTTCTTTGGACCAAGTTCGTCTCGTTCGTCCATCTTCGTCCTCCCATTTGATCCCTAGGCCGTCTTTGGACCATGTTTGTCTCGTTCGTCCAACTTCGTCCTCCCATTTGCTCCGTAGGCCTTCTTTGGACCAAGTTCGCCTCGTTCGTCCATCTTCGTCCTCCCATTTGATCCCTAGGCCTTCTTTGGACCAAGTTCGTCTCGTTCGTCCATCTTCGTCCTCCCATTTGATCCCTAGGCCTTCTTTGGACCAAGTTCGTCTCGTTCGTCCATCTTCGTCCTCCCATTTGCTCCGTAGGCCTTCTTTGGACCATGTTTGTCTCGTTCGTCCATCTTCGTCCTCCCATTTGATCCGTAGGCCTTCTTTGTACCATGTTCGTCTCGTTCGTCCATCTTCGTCCTCCCATTTGCTCCGTAGGCCTTCTTTGGACCAATTTCGTCTCGTTCGTCCATCTTCGTCCTCCCATTTGATCCCTAGGCCTTCTTTGGACCAAGTTCGCCTCGTTCGTCCTTCTTCGTCCTCCCATTTGATCCCTACGCCTTCTTTGGACCAAGATCGTCTCGTTCGTCCATCTTCGTCCTTCCATTTGATCCGTTGGCCTTCTTTGGACCAAGTTCGTCTCGTTCGTCCATCTTCGTCCTCCCATTTGATCCGTAGGCCTTCTTTGGACCAAGTTCGTCTCGTTCGTCCATCTTCGTCCTCCCATTTGATCCCTAGGCCGTCTTTGGACCATGTTTGTCTCGTTCGTCCAACTTCGTCCTCCCATTTGAACTGTAGGCCTTCTTTGGACCAAGTTCGCCTGGTTCCTCCATCTTCGTCCTCCCATTTGATCCCTAGGCCTTCTTTGGACCAAGTTCGTCTCGTTCGTCCATCTTCGTCCTCCCATTTGATCCGTTGGCCTTCTTTGGACCAAGTTCGTCTCGTTCGTCCATCTTCGTCCTCCCATTTGATCCGTAGGCCTTCTTTGGACCAATTTCGTCTCGTTCGTCCATCTTCGTCCTCCCATTTGATCCCTAGGCCTTCTTTGGACCAAGTTCGCCTCGTTCGTCCTTCTTCGTCCTCCCATTTGATCCCTACGCCTTCTTTGGACCAAGATCGTCTCGTTCGTCCATCTTCGTCCTTCCATTTGATCCGTTGGCCTTCTTTGGACCAAGTTCGTCTCGTTCGTCCATCTTCGTCCTCCCATTTGATCCGTAGGCCTTCTTTGGACCAAGTTCGTCTCGTTCGTCCATCTTCGTCCTCCCATTTGATCCCTAGGCCTTCTATGGACCAAGTTCGTCTCGTTCGTCCATCTTCGTCCTCCCATTTGCTCCGTAGGCCTTCTTTGGACCAAGTTCGCCTCGTTCGTCCATCTTCGTCCTCCCATTTGATCCCTAGGCCTTCTTTGGACCAAGTTCGTCTCATTCGTCCATCTTCGTCCTCCCATTTGCTCCGTAGGCCTTCTTTGGACCATGTTTGTCTCGTTCGTCCATGTTCGTCCTCCCATTTGATCCGTAGGCCTTCTTTGGACCATGTTCGTCTCGTTCGTCCATCTTCGTCCTCCCATTTGATCCCTAGGCCTTCTTTGGACCAAGTTCGTCTCGTTCGTCCATCTTCGTCCTCCCATTTGATCCCTAGGCCTTCTTTGGACCAAGTTCGTCTCGTTCGTCCATCTTCGTCCTCCCATTTGCTCCGTAGGCCTTCTTTGGACCATGTTTGTCTCGTTCGTCCATCTTCGTCCTCCCATTTGATCCGTAGGCCTTCTTTGGACCAAGTTCGCCTCGTTCCTCCATCTTCGTCCTCCCATTTGATCCCTTGGCCTTCTTTGGACCAATTTCGTCTCGTTCGTCCATCTTCGTCCTCCCATTTGATCCGTTGGCCTTCTTTGGACCAAGTTCGTCTCGGTCGTCCATCTTCGTCCTCCCATTTGATCCCTAGGCCTTCTTTGGACCAAGTACGTCTCGTTCGTCCATCTTCGTCCTCCCATTTGATCCGTTGGCCTTCTTTGGACCATGTTCGTCTCGTTCGTCCATCTTCGTCCTCCCATTTGATCCCTAGGCCTTCTTTGGACCAAGTTCGTCTCGTTCGTCCATCTTCGTCCTCCCATTTGATCCCTAGGCCTTCTTTGGACCAAGTTCGTCTCATTCGTCCATCTTCGTCCTCCCATTTGCTCCGTAGGCCTTCTTTGGACCATGTTTGTCTCGTTCGTCCATGTTCGTCCTCCCATTTGATCCGTAGGCCTTCTTTGGACCATGTTCGTCTCGTTCGTCCATCTTCGTCCTCCCATTTGATCCCTAGGCCTTCTTTGGACCAAGTTCGTCTCGTTCGTCCATCTTCGTCCTCCCATTTGATCCCTAGGCCTTCTTTGGACCAAGTTCGTCTCGTTCGTCCATCTTCGTCCTCCCATTTGCTCCGTAGGCCTTCTTTGGACCATGTTTGTCTCGTTCGTCCATCTTCGTCCTCCCATTTGATCCGTAGGCCTTCTTTGGACCAAGTTCGCCTCGTTCCTCCATCTTCGTCCTCCCATTTGATCCCTTGGCCTTCTTTGGACCAATTTCGTCTCGTTCGTCCATCTTCGTCCTCCCATTTGATCCCTAAGCCTTCTTTGGACCAAGTTCTCTCGTTCGTCCATCTTCGTCCTCCCATTTGATCCGTTGGCCTTCTTTGGACCAAGTTCGTCTCGTTCGTCCATCTTCGTCCTCCCATTTGCTCCGTAGGCCTTATTTGGACCAAGTTCGCCTCGTTTGTCCATCTTCGTCCTCCCATTTGATCCCTAGGCCTTCTTTGGACCAAGTTCGTCTCGTTCGTCCATCTTCGTCCTCCCATTTGATCCCTAGGCCGTCTTTGGACCATGTTTGTCTCGTTCGTCCAACTTCGTCCTCCCATTTGCTCCGTAGGCCTTCTTTGGACCAAGTTCGCCTCGTTCGTCCATCTTCGTCCTCCCATTTGATCCCTAGGCCTTCTTTGGACCAAGTTCGTCTCGTTCGTCCATCTTCGTCCTCCCATTTGATCCCTAGGCCTTCTTTGGACCAAGTTCGTCTCGTTCGTCCATCTTCGTCCTCCCATTTGCTCCGTAGGCCTTCTTTGGACCATGTTTGTCTCGTTCGTCCATCTTCGTCCTCCCATTTGATCCGTAGGCCTTCTTTGTACCATGTTCGTCTCGTTCGTCCATCTTCGTCCTCCCATTTGCTCCGTAGGCCTTCTTTGGACCAAGCTCGTCTCGTTCGTCCATCTTCGTCCTCCCATTTGATCCCTAGGCCGTCTTTGGACCATGTTTGTCTCGTTCGTCCAACTTCGTCCTCCCATTTGAACTGTAGGCCTTCTTTGGACCAAGTTCGCCTGGTTCCTCCATCTTCGTCCTCCCATTTGATCCCTAGGCCTTCTTTGGACCAAGTTCGTCTCGTTCGTCCATCTTCGTCCTCCCATTTGATCCGTTGGCCTTCTTTGGACCAAGTTCGTCTCGTTCGTCCATCTTCGTCCTCCCATTTGATCCGTAGGCCTTCTTTGGACCAATTTCGTCTCGTTCGTCCATCTTCGTCCTCCCATTTGATCCCTAGGCCTTCTTTGGACCAAGTTCGCCTCGTTCGTCCTTCTTCGTCCTCCCATTTGATCCCTACGCCTTCTTTGGACCAAGATCGTCTCGTTCGTCCATCTTCGTCCTCCCATTTGATCCGTTGGCCTTCTTTGGACCAAGTTCGTCTCGTTCGTCCATCTTCGTCCTCCCATTTGATCCGTAGGCCTTCTTTGGACCAAGTTCGTCTCGTTCGTCCATCTTCGTCCTCCCATTTGATCCCTAGGCCTTCTTTGGACCAAGTTCGTCTCGTTCGTCCATCTTCGTCCTCCCATTTGCTCCGTAGGCCTTCTTTGGACCAAGTTCGCCTCGTTCGTCCATCTTCGTCCTCCCATTTGATCCCTAGGCCTTCTTTGGACCAAGTTCGTCTCGTTCGTCCATCTTCGTCCTCCCATTTGCTCCGTAGGCCTTCTTTGGACCAAGTTCTCCTCGTTCGTCCATCTTCGTCCTCCCATTTGATCCCTAGGCCTTCTTTGGACCAAGCTCGTCTCGTTCGTCCATCTTCGTCCTCCTATTTGATCCGTTGGCCTTCTTTGGACCAAGTTCGTCTCGTTCGTCCATCTTCGTCCTCCCATTTGATCCGTAGGCCTTCTTTGGACCATGTTCGTCTCGTTCGTCCATCTTCGTCCTCCCATTTGATCCCTAGGCCTTCTTTGGACCAAGTTCGTCCATCTTCGTCCTCGCATTTGCTCCGTAGGCCTTCTTTCGACCATGTTTGTCTCGTTCGTCCATCTTCGTCCTCCCATTTGATCCGTAGGCCTTCTTTGGACCATGTTCGTCTCGTTCGTCCATCTTCGTCCTCCCATTTGCTCCGTAGGCCTTCTTTGGACCAAGTTCGCCTCGTTCGTCCATCATCGTCCTCCCATTTGATCCCTAGGCCTTCTTTGGACCAAGTTCTCCTCGTTCGTCCATATTCGTCCTCCCCACTTGATCCCTAGGCCTTCTTTGGACCAAGCTCGTCTCGTTCGTCCATCTTTGTCCTCCCATTTGATCCGTTGGCCTTCTTTGGACCAAGTTTGTCTCGTTCGTCCATCTTCGTCCTCCCATTTGATCCGTAGGCCTTCTTTGGAGCATGTTCGTCTCGTTCGACCATCTTCGTCCTCCCATTTGAACCGTAGGCCTTCTTTGGACCAAGTTCCCCTGGTTCCTCCATCTTCGTCCTCCCATTTGATCCCTAGGCCTTCTTTGGACCAAGTTCGTCTCGTTCGTCCATCTTCGTCCTCCCATTTGATCCCTAGGCCTTCTTTGGACCAAGTTCTCCTCGTTCGTCCATATTCGTCCTCCCACTTGATCCCTAGGCCTTCTTTGGACCAAGCTCGTCTCGTTCGTCCATCTTTGTCCTCCCATTTGATCCGTTGGCCTTCTTTGGACCAAGTTTGTCTCGTTCGTCCATCTTCGTCCTCCCATTTGATCCGTAGGCCTTCTTTGGACCAAGTTCGCCTCGTTCGTCCATCTTCGTCCTCCCATTTGATCCCTAGGCCTTCTTTGGACCAAGTTCGTCTCGTTCGTCCATCTTCGTCCTCCCATTTGCTCCGTAGGCCTTCTTTGGACCATGTTTGTCTCGTTCGTCCATCTTCGTCCTCCCATTTGATCCGTAGGCCTTCCTTGGACCATGTTCGTCTCGCTCGTCCATCTTCGTCCTCACATTTGATCCCTAGGCCTTCTTTGGACCAAGTTCGTCTCGTTCGTCCATCTTCGTCCTCCGATTTGCTCCGTAGGCCTTCTTTGGACCAAGCTCGTCTCGTTCGTCCATCTTCGTCCTCCCATTTGATCCCTAGGCCGTCTTTGGACCATGTTTGTCTCGTTCGTCCAACTTCGTCCTCCCATTTGAACTGTAGGCCTTCTTTGGACCAAGTTCGCCTGGTTCCTCCATCTTCGTCCTCCCATTTGATCCCTAGGCCTTCTTTGGACCAAGTTCGTCTCGTTCGTCCATCTTCGTCCTCCCATTTGATCCGTTGGCCTTCTTTGGACCAAGTTCGTCTCGTTCGTCCATCTTCGTCCTCCCATTTGATCCGTAGGCCTTCTTTGGACCAATTTCGTCTCGTTCGTCCATCTACGTCCTCCCATTTGATCCCTAGGCCTTCTTTGGACCAAGTTCGCCTCGTTCGTCCTTCTTCGTCCTCCCATTTGATCCCTACGCCTTCTTTGGACCAAGATCGTCTCGTTCGTCCATCTTCGTCCTCCCATTTGATCCGTTGGCCTTCTTTGGACCAAGTTCGTCTCGTTCGTCCATCTTCGTCCTCCCATTTGATCCGTAGGCCTTCTTTGGACCAAGTTCGTCTCGTTCGTCCATCTTCGTCCTCCCATTTGATCCCTAGGCCTTCTTTGGACCAAGTTCGTCTCGTTCGTCCATCTTCGTCCTCCCATTTGCTCCGTAGGCCTTCTTTGGACCAAGTTCGCCTCGTTCGTCCATCTTCGTCCTCCCATTTGATCCCTAGGCCTTCTTTGGACCAAGTTCGTCTCGTTCGTCCATCTTCGTCCTCCCATTTGCTCCGTAGGCCTTCTTTGGACCAAGTTCTCCTCGTTCGTCCATCTTCATCCTCCCATTTGATCCCTAGGCCTTCTTTGGACCAAGCTCGTCTCGTTCGTCCATCTTCGTCCTCCTATTTGATCCGTTGGCCTTCTTTGGACCAAGTTCGTCTCGTTCGTCCATCTTCGTCCTCCCATTTGATCCGTAGGCCTTCTTTGGACCATGTTCGTCTCGTTCGTCCATCTTCGTCCTCCCATTTGATCCCTAGGCCTTCTTTGGACCAAGTTCGTCCATCTTCGTCCTCGCATTTGCTCCGTAGGCCTTCTTTCGACCATGTTTGTCTCGTTCGTCCATCTTCGTCCTCCCATTTGATCCGTAGGCCTTCTTTGGACCATGTTCGTCTCGTTCGTCCGTCTTCGTCCTCCCATTTGCTCCGTAGGCCTTCTTTGGACCAAGTTCGCCTCGTTCGTCCATCATCGTCCTCCCATTTGATCCCTAGGCCTTCTTTGGACCAAGTTCTCCTCGTTCGTCCATATTCGTCCTCCCACTTGATCCCTAGGCCTTCTTTGGACCATGTTTGTCTCGTTCGTCCATCTTCGTCCTCCCATTTGATCCGTAGGCCTTCCTTGGACCATGTTCGTCTCGTTCGTCCATCTTCGTCCTCACATTTGATCCCTAGGCCTTCTTTGGACCAAGTTCGTCTCGTTCGTCCATCTTCGTCCTCCCATTTGCTCCGTAGGCCTTCTTTGGACCAAGCTCGTCTCGTTCGTCCATCTTCGTCCTCCCATTTGATCCCTAGGCCGTCTTTGGACCATGTTTGTCTCGTTCGTCCAACTTCGTCCTCCCATTTGAACTGTAGGCCTTCTTTGGACCAAGTTCGCCTGGTTCCTCCATCTTCGTCCTCCCATTTGATCCCTAGGCCTTCTTTGGACCAAGTTCGTCTCGTTCGTCCATCTTCGTCCTCCCATTTGATCCGTAGGCCTTCTTTGGACCAATTTCGTCTCGTTCGTCCATCTTCGTCCTCCCATTTGATCCCTAGGCCTTCTTTGGACCAAGTTCGCCTCGTTCGTCCTTCTTCGTCCTCCCATTTGATCCCCACGCCTTCTTTGGACCAAGATCGTCTCGTTCGTCCATCTTCGTCCTCCCATTTGATCCGTTGGCCTTCTTTGGACCAAGTTCGTCTCGTTCGTCCATCTTCGTCCTCCCATTTGATCCGTTGGCCTTCTTTGGACCAAGTTCGTCTCGTTCGTCCATCTTCGTCCTCCCATTTGCTCCGTAGGCCTTATTTGGACCAAGTTCGCCTCGTTTGTCCATCTTCGTCCTCCCATTTGATCCCTAGGCCTTCTTTGGACCAAGTTCGTCTCGTTCGTCCATCTTCGTCCTCCCATTTGATCCCTAGGCCGTCTTTGGACCATGTTTGTCTCGTTCGTCCAACTTCGTCCTCCCATTTGCTCCGTAGGCCTTCTTTGGACCAAGTTCGCCTCGTTCGTCCATCTTCGTCCTCCCATTTGATCCCTAGGCCTTCTTTGGACCAAGTTCGTCTCGTTCGTCCATCTTCGTCCTCCCATTTGATCCCTAGGCCTTCTTTGGACCAAGTTCGTCTCGTTCGTCCATCTTCGTCCTCCCATTTGCTCCGTAGGCCTTCTTTGGACCATGTTTGTCTCGTTCGTCCATCTTCGTCCTCCCATTTGATCCGTAGGCCTTCTTTGTACCATGTTCGTCTCGTTCGTCCATCTTCGTCCTCCCATTTGCTCCGTAGGCCTTCTTTGGACCAAGCTCGTCTCGTTCGTCCATCTTCGTCCTCCCATTTGATCCCTAGGCCGTCTTTGGACCATGTTTGTCTCGTTCGTCCAACTTCGTCCTCCCATTTGAACTGTAGGCCTTCTTTGGACCAAGTTCGCCTGGTTCCTCCATCTTCGTCCTCCCATTTGATCCCTAGGCCTTCTTTGGACCAAGTTCGTCCATCTTCGTCCTCGCATTTGCTCCGTAGGCCTTCTTTCGACCATGTTTGTCTCGTTCGTCCATCTTCGTCCTCCCATTTGATCCGTAGGCCTTCTTTGGACCATGTTCGTCTCGTTCGTCCGTCTTCGTCCTCCCATTTGCTCCGTAGGCCTTCTTTGGACCAAGTTCGCCTCGTTCGTCCATCATCGTCCTCCCATTTGATCCCTAGGCCTTCTTTGGACCAAGTTCTCCTCGTTCGTCCATATTCGTCCTCCCACTTGATCCCTAGGCCTTCTTTGGACCATGTTTGTCTCGTTCGTCCATCTTCGTCCTCCCATTTGATCCGTAGGCCTTCCTTGGACCATGTTCGTCTCGTTCGTCCATCTTCGTCCTCACATTTGATCCCTAGGCCTTCTTTGGACCAAGTTCGTCTCGTTCGTCCATCTTCGTCCTCCCATTTGCTCCGTAGGCCTTCTTTGGACCAAGCTCGTCTCGTTCGTCCATCTTCGTCCTCCCATTTGATCCCTAGGCCGTCTTTGGACCATGTTTGTCTCGTTCGTCCAACTTCGTCCTCCCATTTGAACTGTAGGCCTTCTTTGGACCAAGTTCGCCTGGTTCCTCCATCTTCGTCCTCCCATTTGATCCCTAGGCCTTCTTTGGACCAAGTTCGTCTCGTTCGTCCATCTTCGTCCTCCCATTTGATCCGTAGGCCTTCTTTGGACCAATTTCGTCTCGTTCGTCCATCTTCGTCCTCCCATTTGATCCCTAGGCCTTCTTTGGACCAAGTTCGCCTCGTTCGTCCTTCTTCGTCCTCCCATTTGATCCCCACGCCTTCTTTGGACCAAGATCGTCTCGTTCGTCCATCTTCGTCCTCCCATTTGATCCGTTGGCCTTCTTTGGACCAAGTTCGTCTCGTTCGTCCATCTTCGTCCTCCCATTTGATCCGTTGGCCTTCTTTGGACCAAGTTCGTCTCGTTCGTCCATCTTCGTCCTCCCATTTGCTCCGTAGGCCTTATTTGGACCAAGTTCGCCTCGTTTGTCCATCTTCGTCCTCCCATTTGATCCCTAGGCCTTCTTTGGACCAAGTTCGTCTCGTTCGTCCATCTTCGTCCTCCCATTTGATCCCTAGGCCGTCTTTGGACCATGTTTGTCTCGTTCGTCCAACTTCGTCCTCCCATTTGCTCCGTAGGCCTTCTTTGGACCAAGTTCGCCTCGTTCGTCCATCTTCGTCCTCCCATTTGATCCCTAGGCCTTCTTTGGACCAAGTTCGTCTCGTTCGTCCATCTTCGTCCTCCCATTTGATCCCTAGGCCTTCTTTGGACCAAGTTCGTCTCGTTCGTCCATCTTCGTCCTCCCATTTGCTCCGTAGGCCTTCTTTGGACCATGTTTGTCTCGTTCGTCCATCTTCGTCCTCCCATTTGATCCGTAGGCCTTCTTTGTACCATGTTCGTCTCGTTCGTCCATCTTCGTCCTCCCATTTGCTCCGTAGGCCTTCTTTGGACCAAGCTCGTCTCGTTCGTCCATCTTCGTCCTCCCATTTGATCCCTAGGCCGTCTTTGGACCATGTTTGTCTCGTTCGTCCAACTTCGTCCTCCCATTTGAACTGTAGGCCTTCTTTGGACCAAGTTCGCCTGGTTCCTCCATCTTCGTCCTCCCATTTGATCCCTAGGCCTTCTTTGGACCAAGTTCGTCTCGTTCGTCCATCTTCGTCCTCCCATTTGATCCGTTGGCCTTCTTTGGACCAAGTTCGTCTCGTTCGTCCATCTTCGTCCTCCCATTTGATCCGTAGGCCTTCTTTGGACCAATTTCGTCTCGTTCGTCCATCTTCGTCCTCCCATTTGATCCCTAGGCCTTCTTTGGACCAAGTTCGCCTCGTTCGTCCTTCTTCGTCCTCCCATTTGATCCCTACGCCTTCTTTGGACCAAGATCGTCTCGTTCGTCCATCTTCGTCCTCCCATTTGATCCGTTGGCCTTCTTTGGACCAAGTTCGTCTCGTTCGTCCATCTTCGTCCTCCCATTTGATCCGTAGGCCTTCTTTGGACCAAGTTCGTCTCGTTCGTCCATCTTCGTCCTCCCATTTGATCCCTAGGCCTTCTTTGGACCAAGTTCGTCTCGTTCGTCCATCTTCGTCCTCCCATTTGCTCCGTAGGCCTTCTTTGGACCAAGTTCGCCTCGTTCGTCCATCTTCGTCCTCCCATTTGATCCCTAGGCCTTCTTTGGACCAAGTTCGTCTCATTCGTCCATCTTCGTCCTCCCATTTGCTCCGTAGGCCTTCTTTGGACCATGTTTGTCTCGTTCGTCCATGTTCGTCCTCCCATTTGATCCGTAGGCCTTCTTTGGACCATGTTCGTCTCGTTCGTCCATCTTCGTCCTCCCATTTGATCCCTAGGCCTTCTTTGGACCAAGTTCGTCTCGTTCGTCCATCTTCGTCCTCCCATTTGATCCCTAGGCCTTCTTTGGACCAAGTTCGTCTCGTTCGTCCATCTTCGTCCTCCCATTTGCTCCGTAGGCCTTCTTTGGACCATGTTTCTCTCGTTCGTCCATCTTCGTCCTCCCATTTGATCCGTAGGCCTTCTTTGGACCAAGTTCGCCTCGTTCCTCCATCTTCGTCCTCCCATTTGATCCCTTGGCCTTCTTTGGACCAATTTCGTCTCGTTCGTCCATCTTCGTCCTCCCATTTGATCCGTTGGCCTTCTTTGGACCAAGTTCGTCTCGGTCGTCCATCTTCGTCCTCCCATTTGATCCCTAGGCCGTCTTTGGACCATGTTTGTCTCGTTCGTCCAACTTCGTCCTCCCATTTGCTCCGTAGGCCTTCTTTGGACCAAGTTCGCCTCGTTCGTCCATCTTCGTCCTCCCATTTGATCCCTAGGCCTTCTTTGGACCAAGTTCGTCTCGTTCGTCCATCTTCGTCCTCCCATTTGATCCCTAGGCCTTCTTTGGACCAAGTTCGTCTCGTTCGTCCATCTTCGTCCTCCCATTTGCTCCGTAGGCCTTCTTTGGACCATGTTTGTCTCGTTCGTCCATCTTCGTCCT
The DNA here is from genome assembly GCA_030159175.1 of Glycyrrhiza uralensis. NCBI lineage: Eukaryota > Viridiplantae > Streptophyta > Magnoliopsida > Fabales > Fabaceae > Glycyrrhiza > Glycyrrhiza uralensis. The sequence continues at coordinate 54,915 of BRZY01000026.1, read as the reverse complement.
CCCATTTGATCCGTAGGCCTTCTTTGTACCATGTTCGTCTCGTTCGTCCATCTTCGTCCTCCCATTTGCTCCGTAGGCCTTCTTTGGACCAAGCTCGTCTCGTTCGTCCATCTTCGTCCTCCCATTTGATCCCTAGGCCGTCTTTGGACCATGTTTGTCTCGTTCGTCCAACTTCGTCCTCCCATTTGAACTGTAGGCCTTCTTTGGACCAAGTTCGCCTGGTTCCTCCATCTTCGTCCTCCCATTTGATCCCTAGGCCTTCTTTGGACCAAGTTCGTCTCGTTCGTCCATCTTCGTCCTCCCATTTGATCCGTTGGCCTTCTTTGGACCAAGTTCGTCTCGTTCGTCCATCTTCGTCCTCCCATTTGATCCGTAGGCCTTCTTTGGACCAATTTCGTCTCGTTCGTCCATCTTCGTCCTCCCATTTGATCCCTAGGCCTTCTTTGGACCAAGTTCGCCTCGTTCGTCCTTCTTCGTCCTCCCATTTGATCCCTACGCCTTCTTTGGACCAAGATCGTCTCGTTCGTCCATCTTCGTCCTCCCATTTGATCCGTTGGCCTTCTTTGGACCAAGTTCGTCTCGTTCGTCCATCTTCGTCCTCCCATTTGATCCGTAGGCCTTCTTTGGACCAAGTTCGTCTCGTTCGTCCATCTTCGTCCTCCCATTTGATCCCTAGGCCTTCTTTGGACCAAGTTCGTCTCGTTCGTCCATCTTCGTCCTCCCATTTGCTCCGTAGGCCTTCTTTGGACCAAGTTCGCCTCGTTCGTCCATCTTCGTCCTCCCATTTGATCCCTAGGCCTTCTTTGGACCAAGTTCGTCTCATTCGTCCATCTTCGTCCTCCCATTTGCTCCGTAGGCCTTCTTTGGACCATGTTTGTCTCGTTCGTCCATGTTCGTCCTCCCATTTGATCCGTAGGCCTTCTTTGGACCATGTTCGTCTCGTTCGTCCATCTTCGTCCTCCCATTTGATCCCTAGGCCTTCTTTGGACCAAGTTCGTCTCGTTCGTCCATCTTCGTCCTCCCATTTGATCCCTAGGCCTTCTTTGGACCAAGTTCGTCTCGTTCGTCCATCTTCGTCCTCCCATTTGCTCCGTAGGCCTTCTTTGGACCATGTTTCTCTCGTTCGTCCATCTTCGTCCTCCCATTTGATCCGTAGGCCTTCTTTGGACCAAGTTCGCCTCGTTCCTCCATCTTCGTCCTCCCATTTGATCCCTTGGCCTTCTTTGGACCAATTTCGTCTCGTTCGTCCATCTTCGTCCTCCCATTTGATCCGTTGGCCTTCTTTGGACCAAGTTCGTCTCGGTCGTCCATCTTCGTCCTCCCATTTGATCCCTAGGCCTTCTTTGGACCAAGTACGTCTCGTTCGTCCATCTTCGTCCTCCCATTTGATCCGTTGGCCTTCTTTGGACCATGTTCGTCTCGTTCGTCCATCTTCGTCCTCCCATTTGATCCCTAGGCCTTCTTTGGACCAAGTTCGTCTCGTTCGTCCATCTTCGTCCTCCCATTTGATCCCTAGGCCTTCTTTGGACCAAGCTCGTCTCGTTCGTCCATCTTCGTCCTCCCATTTGATCCCTAGGCCGTCTTTGGACCATGTTTGTCTCGTTCGTCCAACTTCGTCCTCCCATTTGAACTGTAGGCCTTCTTTGGACCAAGTTCGCCTGGTTCCTCCATCTTCGTCCTCCCATTTGATCCCTAGGCCTTCTTTGGACCAAGTTCGTCTCGTTCGTCCATCTTCGTCCTCCCATTTGATCCGTTGGCCTTCTTTGGACCAAGTTCGTCTCGTTCGTCCATCTTCGTCCTCCCATTTGATCCGTAGGCCTTCTTTGGACCAATTTCGTCTCGTTCGTCCATCTTCGTCCTCCCATTTGATCCCTAGGCCTTCTTTGGACCAAGTTCGCCTCGTTCGTCCTTCTTCGTCCTCCCATTTGATCCCTACGCCTTCTTTGGACCAAGATCGTCTCGTTCGTCCATCTTCGTCCTCCCATTTGATCCGTTGGCCTTCTTTGGACCAAGTTCGTCTCGTTCGTCCATCTTCGTCCTCCCATTTGATCCGTAGGCCTTCTTTGGACCAAGTTCGTCTCGTTCGTCCATCTTCGTCCTCCCATTTGATCCCTAGGCCTTCTTTGGACCAAGTTCGTCTCGTTCGTCCATCTTCGTCCTCCCATTTGCTCCGTAGGCCTTCTTTGGACCAAGTTCGCCTCGTTCGTCCATCTTCGTCCTCCCATTTGATCCCTAGGCCTTCTTTGGACCAAGTTCGTCTCATTCGTCCATCTTCGTCCTCCCATTTGCTCCGTAGGCCTTCTTTGGACCATGTTTGTCTCGTTCGTCCATGTTCGTCCTCCCATTTGATCCGTAGGCCTTCTTTGGACCATGTTCGTCTCGTTCGTCCATCTTCGTCCTCCCATTTGATCCCTAGGCCTTCTTTGGACCAAGTTCGTCTCGTTCGTCCATCTTCGTCCTCCCATTTGATCCCTAGGCCTTCTTTGGACCAAGTTCGTCTCGTTCGTCCATCTTCGTCCTCCCATTTGCTCCGTAGGCCTTCTTTGGACCATGTTTCTCTCGTTCGTCCATCTTCGTCCTCCCATTTGATCCGTAGGCCTTCTTTGGACCAAGTTCGCCTCGTTCCTCCATCTTCGTCCTCCCATTTGATCCCTTGGCCTTCTTTGGACCAATTTCGTCTCGTTCGTCCATCTTCGTCCTCCCATTTGATCCGTTGGCCTTCTTTGGACCAAGTTCGTCTCGGTCGTCCATCTTCGTCCTCCCATTTGATCCCTAGGCCTTCTTTGGACCAAGTACGTCTCGTTCGTCCATCTTCGTCCTCCCATTTGATCCGTTGGCCTTCTTTGGACCATGTTCGTCTCGTTCGTCCATCTTCGTCCTCCCATTTGATCCCTAGGCCTTCTTTGGACCAAGTTCGTCTCGTTCGTCCATCTTCGTCCTCCCATTTGATCCCTAGGCCTTCTTTGGACCAAGTTCGTCTCATTCGTCCATCTTCGTCCTCCCATTTGCTCCGTAGGCCTTCTTTGGACCATGTTTGTCTCGTTCGTCCATGTTCGTCCTCCCATTTGATCCGTACGCCTTCTTTGGACCATGTTCGTCTCGTTCGTCCATCTTCGTCCTCCCATTTGATCCCTAGGCCTTCTTTGGACCAAGTTCGTCTCGTTCGTCCATCTTCGTCCTCCCATTTGATCCCTAGGCCTTCTTTGGACCAAGTTCGTCTCGTTCGTCCATCTTCGTCCTCCCATTTGCTCCGTAGGCCTTCTTTGGACCATGTTTGTCTCGTTCGTCCATCTTCGTCCTCCCATTTGATCCGTAGGCCTTCTTTGGACCAAGTTCGCCTCGTTCCTCCATCTTCGTCCTCCCATTTGATCCCTTGGCCTTCTTTGGACCAATTTCGTCTCGTTCGTCCATCTTCGTCCTCCCATTTGATCCCTAAGCCTTCTTTGGACCAAGTTCTCTCGTTCGTCCATCTTCGTCCTCCCATTTGATCCGTTGGCCTTCTTTGGACCAAGTTCGTCTCGTTCGTCCATCTTCGTCCTCCCATTTGCTCCGTAGGCCTTATTTGGACCAAGTTCGCCTCGTTTGTCCATCTTCGTCCTCCCATTTGATCCCTAGGCCTTCTTTGGACCAAGTTCGTCTCGTTCGTCCATCTTCGTCCTCCCATTTGATCCCTAGGCCGTCTTTGGACCATGTTTGTCTCGTTCGTCCAACTTCGTCCTCCCATTTGCTCCGTAGGCCTTCTTTGGACCAAGTTCGCCTCGTTCGTCCATCTTCGTCCTCCCATTTGATCCCTAGGCCTTCTTTGGACCAAGTTCGTCTCGTTCGTCCATCTTCGTCCTCCCATTTGATCCCTAGGCCTTCTTTGGACCAAGTTCGTCTCGTTCGTCCATCTTCGTCCTCCCAGTTGCTCCGTAGGCCTTCTTTGGACCATGTTTGTCTCGTTCGTCCATCTTCGTCCTCCCATTTGATCCGTAGGCCTTCTTTGTACCATGTTCGTCTCGTTCGTCCATCTTCGTCCTCCCATTTGCTCCGTAGGCCTTCTTTGGACCAAGCTCGTCTCGTTCGTCCATCTTCGTCCTCCCATTTGATCCCTAGGCCGTCTTTGGACCATGTTTGTCTCGTTCGTCCAACTTCGTCCTCCCATTTGAACTGTAGGCCTTCTTTGGACCAAGTTCGCCGGGTTCCTCCATCTTCGTCCTCCCATTTGATCCCTAGGCCTTCTTTGGACCAAGTTCGTCTCGTTCGTCCATCTTCGTCCTCCCATTTGATCCGTTGGCCTTCTTTGGACCAAGTTCGTCTCGTTCGTCCATCTTCGTCCTCCCATTTGATCCGTAGGCCTTCTTTGGACCAATTTCGTCTCGTTCGTCCATCTTCGTCCTCCCATTTGATCCCTAGGCCTTCTTTGGACCAAGTTCGCCTCGTTCGTCCTTCTTCGTCCTCCCATTTGATCCCTACGCCTTCTTTGGACCAAGATCGTCTCGTTCGTCCATCTTCGTCCTCCCATTTGATCCGTTGGCCTTCTTTGGACCAAGTTCGTCTCGTTCGTCCATCTTCGTCCTCCCATTTGATCCGTAGGCCTTCTTTGGACCAAGTTCGTCTCGTTCGTCCATCTTCGTCCTCCCATTTGATCCCTAGGCCTTCTTTGGACCAAGTTCGTCTCGTTCGTCCATCTTCGTCCTCCCATTTGCTCCGTAGGCCTTCTTTGGACCAAGTTCTCCTCGTTCGTCCATCTTCGTCCTCCCATTTGATCCCTAGGCCTTCTTTGGACCAAGCTCGTCTCGTTCGTCCATCTTCGTCCTCCTATTTGATCCGTTGGCCTTCTTTGGACCAAGTTCGTCTCGTTCGTCCATCTTCGTCCTCCCATTTGATCCGTAGGCCTTCTTTGGACCATGTTCGTCTCGTTCGTCCATCTTCGTCCTCCCATTTGATCCCTAGGCCTTCTTTGGACCAAGTTCGTCCATCTTCGTCCTCGCATTTGCTCCGTAGGCCTTCTTTCGACCATGTTTGTCTCGTTCGTCCATCTTCGTCCTCCCATTTGATCCGTAGGCCTTCTTTGGACCATGTTCGTCTCGTTCGTCCATCTTCGTCCTCCCATTTGCTCCGTAGGCCTTCTTTGGACCAAGTTCGCCTCGTTCGTCCATCATCGTCCTCCCATTTGATCCCTAGGCCTTCTTTGGACCAAGTTCTCCTCGTTCGTCCATATTCGTCCTCCCACTTGATCCCTAGGCCTTCTTTGGACCAAGCTCGTCTCGTTCGTCCATCTTTGTCCTCCCATTTGATCCGTTGGCCTTCTTTGGACCAAGTTTGTCTCGTTCGTCCATCTTCGTCCTCCCATTTGATCCGTAGGCCTTCTTTGGAGCATGTTCGTCTCGTTCGACCATCTTCGTCCTCCCATTTGAACCGTAGGCCTTCTTTGGACCAAGTTCCCCTGGTTCCTCCATCTTCGTCCTCCCATTTGATCCCTAGGCCTTCTTTGGACCAAGTTCGTCTCGTTCGTCCATCTTCGTCCTCCCATTTGATCCCTAGGCCTTCTTTGGACCAAGTTCTCCTCGTTCGTCCATATTCGTCCTCCCACTTGATCCCTAGGCCTTCTTTGGACCAAGCTCGTCTCGTTCGTCCATCTTTGTCCTCCCATTTGATCCGTTGGCCTTCTTTGGACCAAGTTTGTCTCGTTCGTCCATCTTCGTCCTCCCATTTGATCCGTAGGCCTTCTTTGGACCAAGTTCGCCTCGTTCGTCCATCTTCGTCCTCCCATTTGATCCCTAGGCCTTCTTTGGACCAAGTTCGTCTCGTTCGTCCATCTTCGTCCTCCCATTTGCTCCGTAGGCCTTCTTTGGACCATGTTTGTCTCGTTCGTCCATCTTCGTCCTCCCATTTGATCCGTAGGCCTTCCTTGGACCATGTTCGTCTCGTTCGTCCATCTTCGTCCTCACATTTGATCCCTAGGCCTTCTTTGGACCAAGTTCGTCTCGTTCGTCCATCTTCGTCCTCCGATTTGCTCCGTAGGCCTTCTTTGGACCAAGCTCGTCTCGTTCGTCCATCTTCGTCCTCCCATTTGATCCCTAGGCCGTCTTTGGACCATGTTTGTCTCGTTCGTCCAACTTCGTCCTCCCATTTGAACTGTAGGCCTTCTTTGGACCAAGTTCGCCTGGTTCCTCCATCTTCGTCCTCCCATTTGATCCCTAGGCCTTCTTTGGACCAAGTTCGTCTCGTTCGTCCATCTTCGTCCTCCCATTTGATCCGTTGGCCTTCTTTGGACCAAGTTCGTCTCGTTCGTCCATCTTCGTCCTCCCATTTGATCCGTAGGCCTTCTTTGGACCAATTTCGTCTCGTTCGTCCATCTTCGTCCTCCCATTTGATCCCTAGGCCTTCTTTGGACCAAGTTCGCCTCGTTCGTCCTTCTTCGTCCTCCCATTTGATCCCTACGCCTTCTTTGGACCAAGATCGTCTCGTTCGTCCATCTTCGTCCTCCCATTTGATCCGTTGGCCTTCTTTGGACCAAGTTCGTCTCGTTCGTCCATCTTCGTCCTCCCATTTGATCCCTAGGCCTTCTTTGGACCAAGTTCGTCTCGTTCGTCCATCTTCGTCCTCCCATTTGCTCCGTAGGCCTTCTTTGGACCATGTTTCTCTCGTTCGTCCATCTTCGTCCTCCCATTTGATCCGTAGGCCTTCTTTGGACCAAGTTCGCCTCGTTCCTCCATCTTCGTCCTCCCATTTGATCCCTTGGCCTTCTTTGGACCAATTTCGTCTCGTTCGTCCATCTTCGTCCTCCCATTTGATCCGTTGGCCTTCTTTGGACCAAGTTCGTCTCGGTCGTCCATCTTCGTCCTCCCATTTGATCCCTAGGCCTTCTTTGGACCAAGTACGTCTCGTTCGTCCATCTTCGTCCTCCCATTTGATCCGTTGGCCTTCTTTGGACCATGTTCGTCTCGTTCGTCCATCTTCGTCCTCCCATTTGATCCCTAGGCCTTCTTTGGACCAAGTTCGTCTCGTTCGTCCATCTTCGTCCTCCCATTTGATCCCTAGGCCTTCTTTGGACCAAGTTCGTCTCATTCGTCCATCTTCGTCCTCCCATTTGCTCCGTAGGCCTTCTTTGGACCATGTTTGTCTCGTTCGTCCATGTTCGTCCTCCCATTTGATCCGTACGCCTTCTTTGGACCATGTTCGTCTCGTTCGTCCATCTTCGTCCTCCCATTTGATCCCTAGGCCTTCTTTGGACCAAGTTCGTCTCGTTCGTCCATCTTCGTCCTCCCATTTGATCCCTAGGCCTTCTTTGGACCAAGTTCGTCTCGTTCGTCCATCTTCGTCCTCCCATTTGCTCCGTAGGCCTTCTTTGGACCATGTTTGTCTCGTTCGTCCATCTTCGTCCTCCCATTTGATCCGTAGGCCTTCTTTGGACCAAGTTCGCCTCGTTCCTCCATCTTCGTCCTCCCATTTGATCCCTTGGCCTTCTTTGGACCAATTTCGTCTCGTTCGTCCATCTTCGTCCTCCCATTTGATCCCTAAGCCTTCTTTGGACCAAGTTCTCTCGTTCGTCCATCTTCGTCCTCCCATTTGATCCGTTGGCCTTCTTTGGACCAAGTTCGTCTCGTTCGTCCATCTTCGTCCTCCCATTTGCTCCGTAGGCCTTATTTGGACCAAGTTCGCCTCGTTTGTCCATCTTCGTCCTCCCATTTGATCCCTAGGCCTTCTTTGGACCAAGTTCGTCTCGTTCGTCCATCTTCGTCCTCCCATTTGATCCCTAGGCCGTCTTTGGACCATGTTTGTCTCGTTCGTCCAACTTCGTCCTCCCATTTGCTCCGTAGGCCTTCTTTGGACCAAGTTCGCCTCGTTCGTCCATCTTCGTCCTCCCATTTGATCCCTAGGCCTTCTTTGGACCAAGTTCGTCTCGTTCGTCCATCTTCGTCCTCCCATTTGATCCCTAGGCCTTCTTTGGACCAAGTTCGTCTCGTTCGTCCATCTTCGTCCTCCCAGTTGCTCCGTAGGCCTTCTTTGGACCATGTTTGTCTCGTTCGTCCATCTTCGTCCTCCCATTTGATCCGTAGGCCTTCTTTGTACCATGTTCGTCTCGTTCGTCCATCTTCGTCCTCCCATTTGCTCCGTAGGCCTTCTTTGGACCAAGCTCGTCTCGTTCGTCCATCTTCGTCCTCCCATTTGATCCCTAGGCCGTCTTTGGACCATGTTTGTCTCGTTCGTCCAACTTCGTCCTCCCATTTGAACTGTAGGCCTTCTTTGGACCAAGTTCGCCGGGTTCCTCCATCTTCGTCCTCCCATTTGATCCCTAGGCCTTCTTTGGACCAAGTTCGTCTCGTTCGTCCATCTTCGTCCTCCCATTTGATCCGTTGGCCTTCTTTGGACCAAGTTCGTCTCGTTCGTCCATCTTCGTCCTCCCATTTGATCCGTAGGCCTTCTTTGGACCAATTTCGTCTCGTTCGTCCATCTTCGTCCTCCCATTTGATCCCTAGGCCTTCTTTGGACCAAGTTCGCCTCGTTCGTCCTTCTTCGTCCTCCCATTTGATCCCTACGCCTTCTTTGGACCAAGATCGTCTCGTTCGTCCATCTTCGTCCTCCCATTTGATCCGTTGGCCTTCTTTGGACCAAGTTCGTCTCGTTCGTCCATCTTCGTCCTCCCATTTGATCCGTAGGCCTTCTTTGGACCAAGTTCGTCTCGTTCGTCCATCTTCGTCCTCCCATTTGATCCCTAGGCCTTCTTTGGACCAAGTTCGTCTCGTTCGTCCATCTTCGTCCTCCCATTTGCTCCGTAGGCCTTCTTTGGACCAAGTTCTCCTCGTTCGTCCATCTTCGTCCTCCCATTTGATCCCTAGGCCTTCTTTGGACCAAGCTCGTCTCGTTCGTCCATCTTCGTCCTCCTATTTGATCCGTTGGCCTTCTTTGGACCAAGTTCGTCTCGTTCGTCCATCTTCGTCCTCCCATTTGATCCGTAGGCCTTCTTTGGACCATGTTCGTCTCGTTCGTCCATCTTCGTCCTCCCATTTGATCCCTAGGCCTTCTTTGGACCAAGTTCGTCCATCTTCGTCCTCGCATTTGCTCCGTAGGCCTTCTTTCGACCATGTTTGTCTCGTTCGTCCATCTTCGTCCTCCCATTTGATCCGTAGGCCTTCTTTGGACCATGTTCGTCTCGTTCGTCCATCTTCGTCCTCCCATTTGCTCCGTAGGCCTTCTTTGGACCAAGTTCGCCTCGTTCGTCCATCATCGTCCTCCCATTTGATCCCTAGGCCTTCTTTGGACCAAGTTCTCCTCGTTCGTCCATATTCGTCCTCCCACTTGATCCCTAGGCCTTCTTTGGACCAAGCTCGTCTCGTTCGTCCATCTTTGTCCTCCCATTTGATCCGTTGGCCTTCTTTGGACCAAGTTTGTCTCGTTCGTCCATCTTCGTCCTCCCATTTGATCCGTAGGCCTTCTTTGGAGCATGTTCGTCTCGTTCGACCATCTTCGTCCTCCCATTTGAACCGTAGGCCTTCTTTGGACCAAGTTCCCCTGGTTCCTCCATCTTCGTCCTCCCATTTGATCCCTAGGCCTTCTTTGGACCAAGTTCGTCTCGTTCGTCCATCTTCGTCCTCCCATTTGATCCCTAGGCCTTCTTTGGACCAAGTTCTCCTCGTTCGTCCATATTCGTCCTCCCACTTGATCCCTAGGCCTTCTTTGGACCAAGCTCGTCTCGTTCGTCCATCTTTGTCCTCCCATTTGATCCGTTGGCCTTCTTTGGACCAAGTTTGTCTCGTTCGTCCATCTTCGTCCTCCCATTTGATCCGTAGGCCTTCTTTGGACCAAGTTCGCCTCGTTCGTCCATCTTCGTCCTCCCATTTGATCCCTAGGCCTTCTTTGGACCAAGTTCGTCTCGTTCGTCCATCTTCGTCCTCCCATTTGCTCCGTAGGCCTTCTTTGGACCATGTTTGTCTCGTTCGTCCATCTTCGTCCTCCCATTTGATCCGTAGGCCTTCCTTGGACCATGTTCGTCTCGTTCGTCCATCTTCGTCCTCACATTTGATCCCTAGGCCTTCTTTGGACCAAGTTCGTCTCGTTCGTCCATCTTCGTCCTCCGATTTGCTCCGTAGGCCTTCTTTTGGACCAAGCTCGTCTCGTTCGTCCATCTTCGTCCTCCCATTTGATCCCTAGGCCGTCTTTGGACCATGTTTGTCTCGTTCGTCCCAACTTCGTCCTCCCATTTGAACTGTAGGCCTTCTTTGGACCAAGTTCGCCTGGTTCCTCCATCTTCGTCCTCCCATTTGATCCCTAGGCCTTCTTTGGACCAAGTTCGTCTCGTTCGTCCATCTTCGTCCTCCCATTTGATCCGTTGGCCTTCTTTGGACCAAGTTCGTCTCGTTCGTCCATCTTCGTCCTCCCATTTGATCCGTAGGCCTTCTTTGGACCAATTTCGTCTCGTTCGTCCATCTTCGTCCTCCCATTTGATCCCTAGGCCTTCTTTGGACCAAGTTCGCCTCGTTCGTCCTTCTTCGTCCTCCCATTTGATCCCTACGCCTTCTTTGGACCAAGATCGTCTCGTTCGTCCATCTTCGTCCTCCCATTTGATCCGTTGGCCTTCTTTGGACCAAGTTCGTCTCGTTCGTCCATCTTCGTCCTCCCATTTGATCCGTAGGCCTTCTTTGGACCAAGTTCGTCTCGTTCGTCCATCTTCGTCCTCCCATTTGATCCCTAGGCCTTCTTTGGACCAAGTTCGTCTCGTTCGTCCATCTTCGTCCTCCCATTTGCTCCGTAGGCCTTCTTTGGACCAAGTTCGCCTCGTTCGTCCATCTTCGTCCTCCCATTTGATCCCTAGGCCTTCTTTGGACCAAGTTCGTCTCGTTCGTCCATCTTCGTCCTCCCATTTGCTCCGTAGGCCTTCTTTGGACCAAGTTCTCCTCGTTCGTCCATCTTCATCCTCCCATTTGATCCCTAGGCCTTCTTTGGACCAAGCTCGTCTCGTTCGTCCATCTTCGTCCTCCTATTTGATCCGTTGGCCTTCTTTGGACCAAGTTCGTCTCGTTCGTCCATCTTCGTCCTCCCATTTGATCCGTAGGCCTTCTTTGGACCATGTTCGTCTCGTTCGTCCATCTTCGTCCTCCCATTTGATCCCTAGGCCTTCTTTGGACCAAGTTCGTCCATCTTCGTCCTCGCATTTGCTCCGTAGGCCTTCTTTCGACCATGTTTGTCTCGTTCGTCCATCTTCGTCCTCCCATTTGATCCGTAGGCCTTCTTTGGACCATGTTCGTCTCGTTCGTCCGTCTTCGTCCTCCCATTTGCTCCGTAGGCCTTCTTTGGACCAAGTTCGCCTCGTTCGTCCATCATCGTCCTCCCATTTGATCCCTAGGCCTTCTTTGGACCAAGTTCTCCTCGTTCGTCCATATTCGTCCTCCCACTTGATCCCTAGGCCTTCTTTGGACCATGTTTGTCTCGTTCGTCCATCTTCGTCCTCCCATTTGATCCGTAGGCCTTCCTTGGACCATGTTCGTCTCGTTCGTCCATCTTCGTCCTCACATTTGATCCCTAGGCCTTCTTTGGACCAAGTTCGTCTCGTTCGTCCATCTTCGTCCTCCCATTTGCTCCGTAGGCCTTCTTTGGACCAAGCTCGTCTCGTTCGTCCATCTTCGTCCTCCCATTTGATCCCTAGGCCGTCTTTGGACCATGTTTGTCTCGTTCGTCCAACTTCGTCCTCCCATTTGAACTGTAGGCCTTCTTTGGACCAAGTTCGCCTGGTTCCTCCATCTTCGTCCTCCCATTTGATCCCTAGGCCTTCTTTGGAACAAGTTCGTCTCGTTCGTCCATCTTCGTCCTCCCATTTGATCCGTTGGCCTTCTTTGGACCAAGTTCGTCTCGTTCGTCCATCTTCGTCCTCCCATTTGATCCGTAGGCCTTCTTTGGACCAATTTCGTCTCGTTCGTCCATCTTCGTCCTCCCATTTTGATCCCTAGGCCTTCTTTGGACCAAGTTTGCCTCGTTCGTCCTTCTTCGTCCTCCCATTTGATCCCCACGCCTTCTTTGGACCAAGATCGTCTCGTTCGTCCATCTTCGTCCTCCCATTTGATCCGTTGGCCTTCTTTGGACCAAGTTCGTCTCGTTCGTCCATCTTCGTCCTCCCATTTGATCCGTAGGCCTTCTTTGGACCAAGTTCGTCTCGTTCGTCCATCTTCGTCCTCCCATTTGATCCCTAGGCCTTCTTTGGACCAAGTTCGTCTCGTTCGTCCATCTTCGTCCTCGTCCTCCCATTTGATCCCTAGGCCTTCTTTGGACCAAGTTCGTCTCGTTCGTCCATCTTCGTCCTCCCATTTGCTCCGTAGACCTTCTTTGGACCAAGTTCGCCTCGTTCGTCCATCTTCGTCCTCCCATTTGATCCCTAGGCCTTCTTTGGACCAAGTTCGTCTCGTTCGTCCATCTTCGTCCTCCCATTTGCTCCGTAGGCCTTCTTTGGACCAAGTTCTCCTCGTTCGTCCATCTTCATCCTCCCATTTGATCCCTAGGCCTTCTTTGGACCAAGCTCGTCTCGTTCGTCCATCTTCGTCCTCCTATTTGATCCGTTGGCCCTTCTTTGGACCAAGTTCGTCTCGTTCGTCCATCTTCGTCCTCCCATTTGATCCGTAGGCCTTCTTTGGACCATGTTCGTCTCGTTCGTCCATCTTCGTCCTCCCATTTGATCCCTAGGCCTTCTTTGGACCAAGTTCGTCCATCTTCGTCCTCGCATTTGCTCCGTAGGCCTTCTTTCGACCATGTTTGTCTCGTTCGTCCATCTTCGTCCTCCCATTTGATCCGTAGGCCTTCTTTTGGACCATGTTCGTCTCGTTCGTCCCATCTTCGTCCTCCCATTTTGCTCCGGTAGGCCTTCTTTGGACCAAGTTCGCCTCGTTCGTCCATCATCGTCCTCCCATTTGATCCCTAGGCCTTCTTTGGACCAAGTTCTCCTCGTTCGTCCATATTCGTCCTCCCACTTGATCCCTAGGCCTTCTTTGGACCAAGCTCGTCTCGTTCGTCCATCTTTGTCCTCCCATTTGATCCGTTGGCCTTCTTTGGACCAAGTTTGTCTCGTTCGTCCATCTTCGTCCTCCCATTTGATCCGTAGGCCTTCTTTGGAGCATGTTCGTCTCGTTCGACCATCTTCGTCCTCCCATTTGAACCGTAGGCCTTCTTTGGACCAAGTTCCCCTGGTTCCCTTCTTCGTCCTCCCATTTGATCCCTTAGGCCTTCTTAGGACAAAGTTCGTCTCGTTCGACCATCTTCGTCCTCCCATTTGATCCCTAGGCCTTCTTTGGACCAAGTTCGCCTCGTTCGTCCTTCTTCGACCTCCCATTTGATCCCTACGCCTTCTTTGGACCAAGATCGTCTCGTTCGTCCATCCTTCGTCCTCCCATTTGATCCGTTGGCCTTCTTTGGACCAAGTTCGTCTCGTTCGTCCATCTTCGTCCTCCCATTTGATCCGTAGGCCTTCTTTGGACCAATTTCGTCTCGTTCGTCCATCTTCGTCCTCCCATTTGATCCCTAGGCCTTCTTTGGACCAAGTTCGCCTCGTTCGTCCTTCTTCGTCCTTCCATTTGATCCCTACGCCTTCTTTGGACCAAGTTCGTCTCGTTCGTCCATCTTCGTCCTCCCATTTGATCCGTAGGCCTTCTTTGGACCAAGTTCGTCTCGTTCCTCCATCTTCGTCCTCCCATTTGATCCCTAGGCCTTCTTTGGACCAAGTTCGTCTCGTTCGTCCATCTTCGTCCTCCCATTTGCTCCGTAGGCCTTCTTTGGACCAAGTTCGCCTCGTTCGTCCATCTTCGTCCCCCCATTTGATCCCTAGGCCTTCTTTGGACCAAGTTCGTCTCGTTCGTCCATCTTCGTTGATGAGGACATGGAGGTCCAAGAAGCCATTCAAAGCCTAGGAGGCCCAATGACTAGGGCAATGTCAAGAAAGGTCCAAGAAGGCTTAGTCCAATTCATGACTAAGACAATTTCCAACATGGACAAAGAAGTAATTGCACCAAAGACCATGCTTGTCATCCAAGCTATGGAGGAGGCGCAACACTCATGAAACCAGCCATGTTATTTTGTTTTAAATAAAGTGCATGTGACCAATTGATTTATTTGGGACCAAGGCACTAAGTTATTTAATTCCTTGTTAATTTTTGGTGTGTTTAATCCACTTTAAGTGGTTGCTTGAATAAAAGCAAGAGGGACTTAATAAAGGCTGCATGGTGGGCGCTTAAATGAAGTCAAGGAAGACAAAGTGAATCAAAGCACATCAAGGCAAGAAGGAGTTACACAAGACAAAGAATTCATAGCAATCAAGACAAAGGCATGAATGCTCCAAACACCACATTAAAAGTGTAACAGCCATGGTGGCTGCATTGAGGAGGAGTTAAGCGCATATTGAAGGCCATGGTCAGCAGCCAAACTGATTTGGTTTCTTGGGATTCCTTGCACCATTAGTAAAGGACTTAAAGAGCAATCAAAGAAGGCATCCAAGACAAGAGGGTGTGCGCTGCATTGGTGTGGCTGGTCAGCAGCCAAACTGATTTGGTTTCTTAAGATTCCTTGCATCATTAGTGAGCTAGGGAGCAGCCATATAATTACATGTAATTGCCTTGTAATTGCTTGTTAATTCTAGCCTAGGATTCCTTGGATTGGGGCGCATAGAAGGGGCTGGTTGGCAGCCATTTTATTGCTTGTAATTGCTCCTTAATGAGCACCTAGGATTCCTTGTAAGCCTTGAAAGGCATAGCCCAAGTCTGCACTTGTAATCAGACCAGCCTCCCTCACTATAAATAGGGGGCGCATGGTGCCTTGAAAGACAACTTTGATTTTGAGCAAAAATATTACCTTGTGTAATTGAGTCCTTACTCTTTGGTTCTGGATTGAACCAGACTTTGATCTTACCAAGAATCCTTTCTTGTGGTGATCCTCATTTCCATAGGCTTATCCTTGTCTTGGATTAGACCAAGGTGGCGCCCCTTGCCTCCCATCCATTCTTCTTGTTCCTTGTTTCCTAAATTGCTCTCTTGTTTGTTTGTTATAACAAGAACTCTTAATTCTCACTTCCTTTTTGTTCACTTGTTCTTATTCTGTTCACTAGTTTCTTGTTAAAATAAGAACCATCCTTTCTTGCTTTTCTTTCTTAAAGATTGAAAATCACAAGTTCTTAGTCACAACCAGAATCTAAGTGGTGAATTCAAGTCATTGGCCAAGTTGTTACAACAAGGAGGCCATCATTCGTCCTCCCACTTGCTCCGTAGGCCTTCTTTGGACCAAGTTCGCCTCGTTCGTCCATCTTCGTCCTCCCATTTGATCCCTAGGCCTTCTTTGGACCAAGTTCTCCTCGTTCGTCCATATTCGTCCTCCCACTTGATCCCTAGGCCTTCTTTGGACCAAGCTCGTCTCGTTCGTCCATCTTTGTCCTCCCATTTGATCCGTTGGCCTTCTTTGGACCAAGTTCGTCTCGTTCGTCCATCTTCGTCCTCCCATTTGATCCGTAGGCCTTCTTTGGACCATGTTCGTCTCGTTCGACCATCTTCGTCCTCCCATTTGAACCGTAGGCCTTCTTTGGACCAAGTTCCCCTGGTTCCTCCATCTTAGTCCTCCCATTTGATCCCTAGGCCTTCTTTGGACCAAGTTCGTCTCGTTCGTCCATCTTCGTCCTCCCATTTGATCCCTAGGCCTTCTTTGGACCAAGTTCGCCTCGTTCGTCCTTCTTCGTCCTCCCATTTGATCCCTACGCCTTCTTTGGACCAAGATCGTCTCGTTCGTCCATCTTCGTCCTCCCATTTGATCCGTTGGCCTTCTTTGGACCAAGTTCGTCTCGTTCGTCCATCTTCGTCCTCCCATTTGATCCCTAGGCCTTCTTTGGACCAAGTTCGTCTCGTTCGTCCATCTTCGTCCTCCCATTTGCTCTGTAGGCCTTCTTTGGACCATGTTTGTCTCGTTCGTCCATCTTCGTCCTCCCATTTGATCCGTAGGCCTTCTTTGGACCAAGTTCGCCTCGTTCCTCCATCTTCGTCCTCCCATTTGATCCCTTGGCCTTCTTTGGACCAATTTCGTCTCGTTCGTCCATCTTCGTCCTCCCATTTGATCCCTAAGCCTTCTTTGGACCAAGTTCTCTCGTTCGTCCATCTTCGTCCTCCCATTTGATCCGTTGGCCTTCTTTGGACCAAGTTCGTCTCGTTCGTCCATCTTCGTCCTCCCATTTGATCCGTAGGCCTTCTTTGGACCAAGTTCGTCTCGTTCGTCCATCTTCGTCCTCCCATTTGATCCCTAGGCCTTCTTTGGACCAAGTTCGTCTCGTTCGTCCATCTTCGTCCTCCCATTTGCTCCGTAGGCCTTATTTGGACCAAGTTCGCCTCGTTTGTCCATCTTCGTCCTCCCATTTGATCCCTAGGCCTTCTTTGGACCAAGTTCGTCTCGTTCGTCTATCTTCGTCCTCCCATTTGATCCCTAGGCCGTCTTTGGACCATGTTTGTCTCGTTCGTCCAACTTCGTCCTCCCATTTGCTCCGTAGGCCTTCTTTGGACCAAGTTCGCCTCGTTCGTCCATCTTCGTCCTCCCATTTGATCCCTAGGCCTTCTTTGGACCAAGTTCGTCTCGTTCGTCCATCTTCGTCCTCCCATTTGCTCCGTAGGCCTTCTTTGGACCATGTTTGTCTCGTTCGTCCATCTTCGTCCTCCCATTTGATCCGTAGGCCTTCTTTGGACCATGTTCGTCTCGTTCGTCCATCTTCGTCCTCCCATTTGCTCCGTAGGCCTTCTTTGGACCAAGCTCGTCTCGTTCGTCCATCTTCGTCCTCCCATTTGATCCCTAGGCCGTCTTTGGACCATGTTTGTCTCGTTCGTCCAACTTCGTCCTCCCATTTGAACTGTAGGCCTTCTTTGGACCAAGTTCGCCTGGTTCCTCCATCTTCGTCCTCCCATTTGATCCCTAGGCCTTCTTTGGACCAAGTTCGTCTCGTTCGTCCATCTTCGTCCTCCCATTTGATCCGTTGGCCTTCTTTGGACCAAGTTCGTCTCGTTCGTCCATCTTCGTCCTCCCATTTGATCCGTAGGCCTTCTTTGGACCAATTTCGTCTCGTTCGTCCATCTTCGTCCTCCCATTTGATCCCTAGGCCTTCTTTGGACCAAGTTCGCCTCGTTCGTCCTTCTTCGTCCTCCCATTTGATCCCTACGCCTTCTTTGGACCAAGATCGTCTCGTTCGTCCATCTTCGTCCTCCCATTTGATCCATTGGCCTTCTTTGGACCAAGTTCGTCTCGTTCGTCCATCTTCGTCCTCCCATTTGATCCGTAGGCCTTCTTTGGACCAAGTTCGTCTCGTTCGTCCATCTTCGTCCTCCCATTTGATCCCTAGGCCTTCTTTGGACCAAGTTCGTCTCGTTCGTCCATCTTCGTCCTCCCATTTGCTCCGTAGTCCTTCTTTGGACCAAGTTCGCCTCGTTCGTCCATCTTCGTCCTCCCATTTGATCCCTAGGCCTTCTTTGGACCAAGTTCGTCTCGTCCGTCCATCTTCGTCCTCCCATTTGCTCCGTAGGCCTTCTTTGGACCAAGTTCTCCTCGTTCGTCCATCTTCGTCCTCCCATTTGATCCCTAGGCCTTCTTTGGACCAAGCTCGTCTCGTTCGTCCATCTTCGTCCTCCTATTTGATCCGTTGGCCTTCTTTGGACCAAGTTCGTCTCGTTCGTCCATCTTCGTCCTCCCATTTGATCCGTAGGCCTTCTTTGGACCATGTTCGTCTCGTTCGTCCATCTTCGTCCTCCCATTTGATCCCTAGGCCTTCTTTGGACCAAGTTCGTCCATCTTCGTCCTCGCATTTGCTCCGTAGGCCTTCTTTCGACCATGTTTGTCTCGTTCGTCCATCTTCGTCCTCCCATTTGATCCGTAGGCCTTCTTTGGACCATGTTCGTCTCGTTCGTCCATCTTCGTCCTCCCATTTGATCCCAAGGCCTTCTTTGGACCAAGTTCGTCTCGTTCGTCCATCTTCGTCCTCCCATTTGATCCCTAGGCCTTCCTTGGACCAAGTTCATCTCGTTCGTCCATCTTCGTCCTCTCATTTGCTCCGTAGGCCTTCTTTGGACCATGTTTGTCTCGTTCGTCCATCTTCGTCCTCCCATTTGATCCGTAGGCCTTCTTTGGACCAAGTTCGCCTCGTTCCTCCATCTTCGTCCTCCCATTTGATCCCTAGGCCTTCTTTGGACCAAGTTCGTCTCGTTCGTCCATCTTCGCCCTCCCATTTGATCCGTTGGCCTTCTTTGGACCAAGTTCGTCTCGTTCGTCCATCTTCGTCCTCCCATTTGATCCGTAGGCCTTCTTTGGACCAAGTTCGTCTCGTTCGTCCATCTTCGTCCTCCCATTTGATCCCTAGGCCTTCTTTGGACCAAGTTCGTCTCGTTCGTCCATCTTCGTCCTCCCATTTGCTCCGTAGGCCTTCTTTGGACCAAGTTCGCCTCGTTCGTCCATCATCGTCCTCCCATTTGATCCCTAGGCCTTCTTTGGACCAAGTTCTCCTCGTTCGTCCATATTCGTCCTCCCACTTGATCCCTAGGCCTTCTTTGGACCAAGCTCGTCTCGTTCGTCCATCTTTGTCGTCCCATTTGATCCATTGGCCTTCTTTGGACCAAGTTCGTCTCGTTCGTCCATCTTCGTCCTCCCATTTGATCCGTAGGCCTTCTTTGGACCATGTTCGTCTCGTTCGACCATCTTCGTCCTCCCATTTGAACCGTAGGCCTTCTTTGGACCAAGTTCCCCTGGTTCCTCCATCTTCGTCCTCCCATTTGATCACTAGGCCTTCTTTGGACCAAGTGGCCTTCTTTGGACCAAGTTCGCCTCGTTCGTCCTTGTTCGTCCTCCCATTTGATCCCTACGCCTTCTTTGGACCAAGATCGTCTCGTTCGTCCATCTTCGTCCTCCCTTTTGCTCCGTAGGCCTTCTTTGGACCAAGTTCGCCTCGTTCGTCCATCTTCGTCCCCCCATTTGATCCCTAGGCCTTCTTTGGACCATGTTCGTCTCGTTCGTCCATCTTCGTCCTCCCATTTGCTCCATAGGCCTTCTTTGGACCAAGTTCTCCTCGTTCGTCCATCTTCGTCCTCCCATTTGATCCCTAGGCCTTCTTTGGACCAAGCTCGTCTCGTTCGTCCATCTTTGTCCTCCAATTTGATCCGTTGGCCTTCTTTGGACCAAGTTCGTCTCGTTCGTCCATCTTCGTCCTCCCATTTGATCCATAGGCCTTCTTTGGACCATGTTCGTCTCGTTCGTCCATCTTCGTCCTCCCATTTGATCCCTAGGCCGTCTTTGGACCATGTTTGTCTCGTTCGTCCAACTTCGTCCTCCCATTTGAACCGTAGGCCTTCTTTGGACCATGTTTGTCTCGTTCGTCCATCTTCGTCCTCCCATTTGATCCGTAGGCCTTCTTTGGACCAAGTTCGTCTCGTTCCTCCATCTTCGTCCTCCCATTTGATCCCTAGGCCTTCTTTGGACCAAGTTCGTCTCGTTCCTCCATCTTCGTCCTCCCATTTGATCCCTAGGCCTTCTTTGGACCAAGTTCGTCTCGTTCGTCCATCTTCGTCCTCCCATTTGATCCGTTGGCCTTCTTTGGACCAAGTTCGTCTCATTCGTCCATCTTCGTCCTCCCATTTGATCCGTAGGCCTTCTTTGGACCAAGTTCGTCTCGTTCGTCCATCTTCGTCCTCCCATTTGATCCGTTGGCCTTCTTTGGACCAAGTTCGTCTCATTCGTCCATCTTCGTCCTCCCATTTGATCCGTTGGCCTTCTTTGGACCAAGTTCGTCTCGTTCGTCCATCTTCGTCCTCCCATTTGATCCGTTGGCCTTCTTTGGACCAAGTTCGTCTCGTTCGTCCATCTTCGTCCGCCCATTTGATCCCTACGCCTTCTTTGGACCAAGTTCGTCTCGTTCGTCCATCTTCGTCCTCCCATTTGATCCATTGGCCTTCTTTGGACCAAGTTCATCTCGTTCGTCCATCTTCGTCCTCCCATTTGCTCCGTAGGCCTTCTTTCGACCATGTTTGTCTCGTTCGTCCATCTTCGTCCTCCCATTTGATCCGTAGGCCTTCTTTGGACCATGTTCGTCTCGTTCGTCCTCCCATTTGATCCCTAGGCCTTCTTTGGACCAAGCTCGTCTCGTTCGTCCATCTTTGTCCTCCCATTTGATCCGTTGGCCTTCTTTGGACCAAGTTCGTCTCGTTCGTCCATCTTCGTCCTCCCATTTGATCCGTAGGCTTTCTTTGGACAATGTTCGTCTCGTTCGTCCATCTTCGTCCTCCCATTTGATCCCTAGGCCGTCTTTGGACCATGTTTGTCTCGTTCGTCCAACTTCGTCCTCCCATTTGAACCGTAGGCCTTCTTTGGACCAAGTTCGCCTGGTTCCTCCATCTTCGTCCTCCCATTTGATCCCTAGCCCTTCTTTGGACCAAGTTCGTCTCGTTCGTCCATCTTCGTCCTCCCATTTGATCCGTTGGCCTTCTTTGGACCAAGTTCGTCTCGTTCGTCCATCTTCGTCCTCCCATTTGATCCGTAGGCCTTCTTTGGACCAATTTCGTCTCGTTCGTCCATCTTCGTCCTCCCATTTGATCCCTAGGCCTTCTTTGGACCAAGTTCGCCTCGTTCGTCCTTCTTCGTCCTCCCATTTGATCCCTAGGCCTTCTTTGGACCAAGTTCGTCTCGTTCGTCCATCTTCGTCCTCCCATTTGCTCCGTAGGCCTTCTTTGGACCAAGTTCGCCTCGTTCGTCCATCTTTGTCCTCCCATTTGATCCGTTGGCCTTCTTTGGACCAAGTTCGTCTCGTTCGTCCATCTTCGTCCTCCCATTTGATCCGTAGGCTTTCTTTGGACAATGTTCGTCTCGTTCGTCCATCTTCGTCCTCCCATTTGATCCCTAGGCCGTCTTTGGACCATGTTTGTCTCGTTCGTCCAACTTCGTCCTCCCATTTGAACCGTAGGCCTTCTTTGGACCAAGTTCGCCTGGTTCCTCCATCTTCGTCCTCCCATTTGATCCCTAGGCCTTCTTTGGACCAAGTTCGTCTCGTTCGTCCATCTTCGTCCTCCCATTTGATCCGTTGGCCTTCTTTGGACCAAGTTCGTCTCGTTCGTCCATCTTCGTCCTCCCATTTGATCCGTAGGCCTTCTTTGGACCAATTTCGTCTCGTTCGTCCATCTTCGTCCTCCCATTTGATCCCTAGGCCTTCTTTGGACCAAGTTCGCCTCGTTCGTCCTTCTTCGTCCTCCCATTTGATCCCTAGGCCTTCTTTGGACCAAGTTCGTCTCGTTCGTCCATCTTCGTCCTCCCATTTGCTCCGTAGGCCTTCTTTGGACCAAGTTCGCCTCGTTCGTCCATCTTCGTTCTCCCATTTGATCCCTAGGCCTTCTTTGGACCAAGTTCGTCTCGTTCGTCCATCTTCGTCCTCCCATTTGCTCCGTAGGCCTTCTTTGGACCAAGTTCTCCTCGTTCGTCCATCTTCGTCCTCCCATTTGATCCGTTGGCCTTCTTTGGACCAAGTTCGTCTCGTTCGTCCATCTTCGTCCTCCCATTTGATCCGTAGGCCTTCTTTGGACCATGTTCGTCTCGTTCGTCCATCTTCGTCCTCCCATTTGATCCCTAGGCCTTCTTTGGACCAAGTTCGTCTCGTTCGTCCATCTTCGTCCTCCCATTTGCTCCGTAGGCCTTCTTTCGACCGTGTTTGTCTCGTTCGTCCATCTTCGTCCTCCCATTTGATCCGTAGGCCTTCTTTGGACCATGTTCGTCTCGTTCGTCCATCTTCGTCCTCCCATTTGATCCCTAGGCCTTCCTTGGACCAAGTTCGTCTCGTTCGTCCATCTTCGTCCTCCCATTTGATCCGTAGGCCTTCTTTGGACCAAGTTCGCCTCGTTCCTCCATCTTCGTCCTCCCATTTGCTCCGTAGGCCTTCTTTGGACCAAGTTCTCCTCGTTCGTCCATCTTCGTCCTCCCATTTGATCCGTTGGCCTTCTTTGGACCAAGTTCGTCTCGTTCGTCCATCTTCGTCCTCCCAGTTGATCCGTAGGCCTTCTTTGGACCATGTTCGTCTCGTTCGTCCATCTTCGTCCTCCCACTTGATCCCTAGGCCTTCTTTGGACCAAGCTCGTCTCGTTCGTCCATCTTTGTCGTCCCATTTGATCCATTGGCCTTCTTTGGACCAAGTTCGTCTCGTTCGTCCATCTTCGTCCTCCCATTTGATCCGTAGGCCTTCTTTGGACCATGTTCGTCTCGTTCGACCATCTTCGTCCTCCCATTTGAACCGTAGGCCTTCTTTGGACCAAGTTCCCCTGGTTCCTCCATCTTCGTCCTCCCATTTGATCACTAGGCCTTCTTTGGACCAAGTGGCCTTCTTTGGACCAAGTTCGCCTCGTTCGTCCTTCTTCGTCCTCCCATTTGATCCCTACGCCTTCTTTGGACCAAGATCGTCTCGTTCGTCCATCTTCGTCCTCCCATTTGATCCGTTGGCCTTCTTTGGACCAAGTTCGTCTCGTTCGTCCATCTTCGTCCTCCCATTTGATCCGTAGGCCTTCTTTGGACCAATTTCGTCTCGTTCGTCCATCTTCGTCCTCCCATTTGATCCCTAGGCCTTCTTTGGACCAAGTTCGCCTCGTTCGTCCTTCTTCGTCCTTCCATTTGATCCCTACGCCTTCTTTGGACCAAGATCGTCTCGTTCGTCCATCTTCGTCCTCCCATTTGATCCGTTGGCCTTCTTTGGACCAAGTTCGTCTCGTTCGTCCATCTTCGTCCTCCCATTTGATCCGTAGGCCTTCTTTGGACCAAGTTCGTCTCGTTCGTCCATCTTCGTCCTCCCATTTGCTCCGTAGGCCTTCTTTGGACCAAGTTCGCCTCGTTCGTCCATCTTCGTCCCCCCATTTGATCCCTAGGCCTTCTTTGGACCAAGTTCGTCTCGTTCGTCCATCTTCGTCCTCCCATTTGCTCCATAGGCCTTCTTTGGACCAAGTTCGTCTCGTTCGTCCATCTTCGTCCTCCCATTAGCTCCGTAGGCCTTCTTTGGACCAAGTTCGCCTCGTTCGTCCATCTTCGTCCTCCCATTTGATCCCTAGGCCTTCTTTGGACCAAGTTCTCCTCGTTCGTCCATATTCGTCCTCCCACTTGATCCCTAGGCCTTCTTTGGACCAAGCTCGTCTCGTTCGTCCATCTTTGTCCTCCCATTTGATCCGTTGGCCTTCTTTGGACCAAGTTCGTCTCGTTCGTCCATCTTCGTCCTCCCATTTGATCCGTAGGCCTTCTTTGGACCATGTTCGTCTCGTTCGACCATCTTCGTCCTCCCATTTGAACCGTTGGCCTTCTTTGGACCAAGTTCCCCTGGTTCCTCCATCTTCGTCCTCCCATTTGATCCCTAGGCCTTCTTTGGACCAAGTTCGTCTCGTTCGTCCATCTTCGTCCTCCCATTTGATCCCTAGGCCTTCTTTGGACCAAGTTCGCCTCGTTCGTCCTTCTTCGTCCTCCCATTTGATCCCTACGCCTTCTTTGGACCAAGATCGTCTCGTTCGTCCATCTTCGTCTTCCCATTTGATCCGTTGGCCTTCTTTGGACCAAGTTCGTCTCGTTCGTCCATCTTCGTCCTCCCATTTGATCCGTAGGCCTTCTTTGGACCAATTTCGTCTCGTTCGTCCATCTTCGTCCTCCCATTTGATCCCTAGGCCTTCTTTGGACCAAGTTCGCCTCGTTCGTCCTTCTTCGTCCTCCCATTTGATCCCTACGCCTTCTTTGGACCAAGATCGTCTCGTTCGTCCATCTTCGTCCTCCCATTTGATCCGTAGGCCTTCTTTGGACCAATTTCGTCTCGTTCGTCCATCTTCGTCCTCCCATTTGATCCCTAGGCCTTCTTTGGACCAAGTTCGTCTCGTTCGTCCATCTTCGTCCTCCCATTTGATCCCTAGGCCTTCTTTGGACCAAGTTCGCCTCGTTCGTCCTTCTTCGTCCTCCCATTTGATCCCTACGCCTTCTTTGGACCAAGATCGTCTCGTTCGTCCATCTTCGTCCTCCCATTTGATCCGTTGGCCTTCTTTGGACCAAGTTCGTCTCGTTCGTCCATCTTCGTCCTCCCATTTGATCCGTAGGCCTTCTTTGGACCAATTTCGTCTCGTTCGTCCATCTTCGTCCTCCCATTTGATCCCTAGGCCTTCTTTGGACCAAGTTCGCCTCGTTCGTCCTTCTTCGTCCTCCCATTTGATCCCTACGCCTTCTTTGGACCAAGATCGTCTCGTTCGTCCATCTTCGTCCTCCCATTTGATCCGTTGGCCTTCTTTGGACCAAGTTCGTCTCGTTCGTCCATCTTCGTCCTCCCATTTGATCCGTAGGCCTTCTTTGGACCAATTTCGTCTCGTTCGTCCATCTTCGTCCTCCCATTTGATCCCTAGGCCTTCTTTGGACCAAGTTCGTCTCGTTCGTCCATCTTCGTCCTCCCATTTGATCCGTAGGCCTTCTTTGGACCAAGTTCGTCTCGTTCATCCATCTTCGTCCTCCCATTTGATCCCTAGGCCTTCCTTGGACCAAGTTCGTCTCGTTCGTCCATCTTCGTCCTCCCTTTTGCTCCGTAGGCCTTCTTTGGACCAAGTTCGCCTCGTTCGTCCATCTTCGTCCCCCCATTTGATCCCTAGGCCTTCTTTGGACCATGTTCGTCTCGTTCGTCCATCTTCGTCCTCCCATTTGCTCCATAGGCCTTCTTTGGACCAAGTTCTCCTCGTTCGTCCATCTTCGTCCTCCCATTTGATCCCTAGGCCTTCTTTGGACCAAGCTCGTCTCGTTCGTCCATCTTTGTCCTCCAATTTGATCCGTTGGCCTTCTTTGGACCAAGTTCGTCTCGTTCGTCCATCTTCGTCCTCCCATTTGATCCATAGGCCTTCTTTGGACCATGTTCGTCTCGTTCGTCCATCTTCGTCCTCCCATTTGATCCCTAGGCCGTCTTTGGACCATGTTTGTCTCGTTCGTCCAACTTCGTCCTCCCATTTGAACCGTAGGCCTTCTTTGGACCATGTTTGTCTCGTTCGTCCATCTTCGTCCTCCCATTTGATCCGTAGGCCTTCTTTGGACCAAGTTCGTCTCGTTCCTCCATCTTCGTCCTCCCATTTGATCCCTAGGCCTTCTTTGGACCAAGTTCGTCTCGTTCCTCCATCTTCGTCCTCCCATTTGATCCCTAGGCCTTCTTTGGACCAAGTTCGTCTCGTTCGTCCATCTTCGTCCTCCCATTTGATCCGTTGGCCTTCTTTGGACCAAGTTCGTCTCATTCGTCCATCTTCGTCCTCCCATTTGATCCGTAGGCCTTCTTTGGACCAAGTTCGTCTCGTTCGTCCATCTTCGTCCTCCCATTTCATCCGTTGGGCTTCTTTGCACCAAGTTCGTCTCGTTCGTCCATCTTCGTCCTCCCATTTGATCCGTTGGCCTTCTTTGGACCAAGTTCGTCTCGTTCGTCCATCTTCGTCCGCCCATTTGATCCCTACGCCTTCTTTGGACCAAGTTCGTCTCGTTCGTCCATCTTCGTCCTCCCATTTGATCCATTGGCCTTCTTTGGACCAAGTTCATCTCGTTCGTCCATCTTCGTCCTCCCATTTGCTCCGTAGGCCTTCTTTCGACCATGTTTGTCTCGTTCGTCCATCTTCGTCCTCCCATTTGATCCGTAGGCCTTCTTTGGACCATGTTCGTCTCGTTCGTCCTCCCATTTGATCCCTAGGCCTTCTTTGGACCAAGCTCGTCTCGTTCGTCCATCTTTGTCCTCCCATTTGATCCGTTGGCCTTCTTTGGACCAAGTTCGTCTCGTTCGTCCATCTTCGTCCTCCCATTTGATCCGTAGGCTTTCTTTGGACAATGTTCGTCTCGTTCGTCCATCTTCGTCCTCCCATTTGATCCCTAGGCCGTCTTTGGACCATGTTTGTCTCGTTCGTCCAACTTCGTCCTCCCATTTGAACCGTAGGCCTTCTTTGGACCAAGTTCGCCTGGTTCCTCCATCTTCGTCCTCCCATTTGATCCCTAGCCCTTCTTTGGACCAAGTTCGTCTCGTTCGTCCATCTTCGTCCTCCCATTTGATCCGTTGGCCTTCTTTGGACCAAGTTCGTCTCGTTCGTCCATCTTCGTCCTCCCATTTGATCCGTAGGCCTTCTTTGGACCAATTTCGTCTCGTTCGTCCATCTTCGTCCTCCCATTTGATCCCTAGGCATTCTTTGGACCAAGTTCGCCTCGTTCGTCCTTCTTCGTCCTCCCATTTGATCCCTAGGCCTTCTTTGGACCAAGTTCGTCTCGTTCGTCCATCTTCGTCCTCCCATTTGCTCCGTAGGCCTTCTTTGGACCAAGTTCGCCTCGTTCGTCCATCTTTGTCCTCCCATTTGATCCGTTGGCCTTCTTTGGACCAAGTTCGTCTCGTTCGTCCATCTTCGTCCTCCCATTTGATCCGTAGGCTTTCTTTGGACAATGTTCGTCTCGTTCGTCCATCTTCGTCCTCCCATTTGATCCGTTGGCCTTCTTTGGACCAAGTTCGTCTCATTCGTCCATCTTCGTCCTCCCATTTGATCCGTAGGCCTTCTTTGGACCAAGTTCGTCTCGTTCGTCCATCTTCGTCCTCCCATTTGATCCGTTGGCCTTCTTTGGACCAAGTTCGTCTCATTCGTCCATCTTCGTCCTCCCATTTGATCCGTTGGCCTTCTTTGGACCAAGTTCGTCTCGTTCGTCCATCTTCGTCCTCCCATTTGATCCGTTGGCCTTCTTTGGACCAAGTTCGTCTCGTTCGTCCATCTTCGTCCGCCCATTTGATCCCTACGCCTTCTTTGGACCAAGTTCGTCTCGTTCGTCCATCTTCGTCCTCCCATTTGATCCATTGGCCTTCTTTGGACCAAGTTCATCTCGTTCGTCCATCTTCGTCCTCCCATTTGCTCCGTAGGCCTTCTTTCGACCATGTTTGTCTCGTTCGTCCATCTTCGTCCTCCCATTTGATCCGTAGGCCTTCTTTGGACCATGTTCGTCTCGTTCGTCCTCCCATTTGATCCCTAGGCCTTCTTTGGACCAAGCTCGTCTCGTTCGTCCATCTTTGTCCTCCCATTTGATCCGTTGGCCTTCTTTGGACCAAGTTCGTCTCGTTCGTCCATCTTCGTCCTCCCATTTGATCCGTAGGCTTTCTTTGGACAATGTTCGTCTCGTTCGTCCATCTTCGTCCTCCCATTTGATCCCTAGGCCGTCTTTGGACCATGTTTGTCTCGTTCGTCCAACTTCGTCCTCCCATTTGAACCGTAGGCCTTCTTTGGACCAAGTTCGCCTGGTTCCTCCATCTTCGTCCTCCCATTTGATCCCTAGCCCTTCTTTGGACCAAGTTCGTCTCGTTCGTCCATCTTCGTCCTCCCATTTGATCCGTTGGCCTTCTTTGGACCAAGTTCGTCTCGTTCGTCCATCTTCGTCCTCCCATTTGATCCGTAGGCCTTCTTTGGACCAATTTCGTCTCGTTCGTCCATCTTCGTCCTCCCATTTGATCCCTAGGCCTTCTTTGGACCAAGTTCGCCTCGTTCGTCCTTCTTCGTCCTCCCATTTGATCCCTAGGCCTTCTTTGGACCAAGTTCGTCTCGTTCGTCCATCTTCGTCCTCCCATTTGCTCCGTAGGCCTTCTTTGGACCAAGTTCGCCTCGTTCGTCCATCTTTGTCCTCCCATTTGATCCGTTGGCCTTCTTTGGACCAAGTTCGTCTCGTTCGTCCATCTTCGTCCTCCCATTTGATCCGTAGGCTTTCTTTGGACAATGTTCGTCTCGTTCGTCCATCTTCGTCCTCCCATTTGATCCCTAGGCCGTCTTTGGACCATGTTTGTCTCGTTCGTCCAACTTCGTCCTCCCATTTGAACCCTAGGCCTTCTTTGGACCAAGTTCGCCTGGTTCCTCCATCTTCGTCCTCCCATTTGATCCCTAGGCCTTCTTTGGACCAAGTTCGTCTCGTTCGTCCATCTTCGTCCTCCCATTTGATCCGTTGGCCTTCTTTGGACCAAGTTCGTCTCGTTCGTCCATCTTCGTCCTCCCATTTGATCCGTAGGCCTTCTTTGGACCAATCTCGTCTCGTTCGTCCATCTTCGTCCTCCCATTTGATCCCTAGGCCTTCTTTGGACCAAGTTCGCCTCGTTCGTCCTTCTTCGTCCTCCCATTTGATCCCTAGGCCTTCTTTGGACGAAGTTCGTCTCGTTCGTCCATCTTCGTCCTCCCATTTGCTCCGTAGGCCTTCTTTGGACCAAGTTCGCCTCGTTCGTCCATCTTCGTTCTCCCATTTGATCCCTAGGCCTTCTTTGGACCAAGTTCGTCTCGTTCGTCCATCTTCGTCCTCCCATTTGCTCCGTAGGCCTTCTTTGGACCAAGTTCTCCTCGTTCGTCCATCTTCGTCCTCCCATTTGATCCGTTGGCCTTCTTTGGACCAAGTTCGTCTCGTTCGTCCATCTTCGTCCTCCCATTTGATCCGTAAGCCTTCTTTGGACCATGTTCGTCTCGTTCGTCCATCTTCGTCCTCCCATTTGATCCCTAGGCCTTCTTTGGACCAAGTTCGTCTCGTTCGTCCATCTTCGTCCTCCCATTTGCTCCGTAGGCCTTCTTTCGACCATGTTTGTCTCGTTCGTCCATCTTCGTCCTCCCATTTGATCCGTAGGCCTTCTTTGGACCATGTTCGTCTCGTTCGTCCATCTTCGTCCTCCCATTTGATCCCTAGGCCTTCCTTGGACCAAGTTCGTCTCGTTCGTCCATCTTCGCCCTCCCATTTGATCCGTTGGCCTTCTTTGGACCAAGTTCGTCTCGTTCGTCCATGTTCGTCCTCCCATTTGATCCGTAGGCCTTCTTTGGACCAAGTTCGTCTCGTTCGTCCATCTTCGTCCTCCCATTTGATCCGTTGGCCTTCTTTGGACCAAGTTCATCTCGTTCGTCCATCTTCGTCCTCCCATTTGATCCGTTGGCCTTCTTTGGACCAAGTTCGTCTCGTTCGTCCATCTTCGTCCTCCCATTTGATCCGTAGGCCTTCTTTGGACAATGTTCGTCTCGTTCGTCCATCTTCGTCCTCCCATTTGATCCCTAAGCCGTCTTTGGACCATGTTTGTCTCGTTCTTCCAACTTCGTCCTCCCATTTGAACCGTAGGCCTTCTTTGGACCAAGTTCGCCTGGTTCCTCCATCTTCGTCCTCCCATTTGATCCCTAGGCCTTCTTTGGACCAAGTTCGTCTCGTTCGTCCATCTTCGTCCTCCCATTTGATCCGTAGGCCTTCTTTGGACCATGTTCGTCTCGTTCGTCCATCTTCGTCCTCCCATTTGATCCCTAGGCCGTCTTTGGACCATGTTTGTCTCGTTCGTCCAACTTCGTCCTCCCATTTGAACCGTAGGCCTTCTTTGGACCAAGTTCGCCAGGTTCCTCCATCTTCGTCCTCCCATTTGATCCCTAGGCCTTCTTTGGACCAAATTCGTCTCGTTCGTCCATCTTCGTCCTCCCATTTGATCCGTTGGCCTTCTTTGGACCAAGTTCGTCTCGTTCGTCCATCTTCGTCCTCCCATTTGATCCGTAGGCCTTCTTTGGACCAATTTCGTCTCGGTCGTCCATCTTCGTCCTCCCATTTGATCCCTAGGCCTTCTTTGGACCAAGTTCGCCTCGTTCGTCCTTCTTCGTCCTCCCATTTGATCCAAACGCCTTCTTTGGACCAAGTTCTCCTCGTTCGTCCATCTTCGTCCTCCCATTTGCTCCGTAGGCCTTCTTTGGACCAAGTTCGCCTCATTCGTCCATCTTCGTCCTCCCATTTGATCCCTAGGCCTTCTTTGGACCAAGCTCGTCTCGTTCGTCCATCTTTGCCCTCCCATTTGATCCGTTGGCCTTCTTTGGACCAAGTTCGTCTCGTTCGTCCATCTTCGTCCTCCCATTTGATCCGTTGGCCTTCTTTGTACCAAGTTCGTCTCGTTCGTCCATCTTCGTCCTCCCATTTGATCCGTAGGCCTTCTTTGGACCAAGTTCGTCTCGTTCGTCCTTCTTCGTCCTCCCATTTGATCCCTACGCCTTCTTTGGACCACGATCGTCTCGTCTCGTTCGTCCATCTTCGTCCTCCCATTTGATCCGTTGGCCTTCTTTGGACCAAGTTCGTCTCGTTCGTCCATCTTCGTCCTCCCATTTGATCCATAGGCCTTCTTTGGACCAAGTTCGTCTCGTTCGTCCATCTTCGTCCTCCCATTTGATCCCTACGCCTTCTTTGGACCAAGTTCGTCTCGTTCGTCCATCTTCGTCCTCCCATTTGATCCATTGGCCTTCTTTGGACCAAGTTCATCTCGTTCGTCCATCTTCGTCCTCCCATTTGCTCCGTAGGCCTTCTTTCGACCATGTTTGTCTCGTTCGTCCATCTTCGTCCTCCCATTTGATCCGTAGGCCTTCTTTGGACCATGTTCGTCTCGTTCGTCCTCCCATTTGATCCCTAGGCCTTCTTTGGACCAAGCTCGTCTCGTTCGTCCATCTTTGTCCTCCCATTTGATCCGTTGGCCTTCTTTGGACCAAGTTCGTCTCGTTCGTCCATCTTCGTCCTCCCATTTGATCCGTAGGCTTTCTTTGGACAATGTTCGTCTCGTTCGTCCATCTTCGTCCTCCCATTTGATCCCTAGGCCGTCTTTGGACCATGTTTGTCTCGTTCGTCCAACTTCGTCCTCCCATTTGAACCGTAGGCCTTCTTTGGACCAAGTTCGCCTGGTTCCTCCATCTTCGTCCTCCCATTTGATCCCTAGGCCTTCTTTGGACCAAGTTCGTCTCGTTCGTCCATCTTCGTCCTCCCATTTGATCCGTTGGCCTTCTTTGGACCAAGTTCGTCTCGTTCGTCCATCTTCGTCCTCCCATTTGATCCGTAGGCCTTCTTTGGACCAATTTCGTCTCGTTCGTCCATCTTCGTCCTCCCATTTGATCCCTAGGCCTTCTTTGGACCAAGTTCGCCTCGTTCGTCCTTCTTCGTCCTCCCATTTGATCCCTAGGCCTTCTTTGGACCAAGTTCGTCTCGTTCGTCCATCTTCGTCCTCCCATTTGCTCCGTAGGCCTTCTTTGGACCAAGTTCGCCTCGTTCGTCAATCTTCGTTCTCCCATTTGATCCCTAGGCCTTCTTTGGACCAAGTTCGTCTCGTTCGTCCATCTTCGTCCTCCCATTTGCTCCGTAGGCCTTCTTTGGACCAAGTTCTCCTCGTTCGTCCATCTTCGTCCTCCCATTTGATCCCTAGGCCTTCTTTGGACCAAGCTCGTCTCGTTCGTCCATCTTCGTCCTCCCATTTGATCCGTTGGCCTTCTTTGGACCAAGTTCGTCTCGTTCGTCCATCTTCGTCCTCCCATTTGATCCGTAGGCCTTCTTTGGACCATGTTCGTCTCGTTCGTCCATCTTCGTCCTCCCATTTGATCCCTAGGCCTTCTTTGGACCAAGTTCGTCTCGTTCGTCCATCTTCGTCCTCCCATTTGCTCCGTAGGCCTTCTTTCGACCATGTTTGTCTCGTTCGTCCATCTTCGTCCTCCCATTTGATCCGTAAGCCTTCTTTGGACCATGTTCGTCTCGTTCGTCCATCTTCGTCCTCCCATTTGATCCCTAGGCCTTCTTTGGACCAAGTTCGTCTCGTTCGTCCATCTTCGTCCTCCCATTTGATCCCTAGGCCTTCCTTGGACCAAGTTCGTCTCGTTCGTCCATCTTCGTCCTCCCATTTGATCCGTAGGCCTTCTTTGGACCAAGTTCGCCTCGTTCCTCCATCTTCGTCCTCCCATTTGATCCCTAGGCCTTCTTTGGACCAAGTTCGTCTCGTTCGTCCATCTTCGCCCTCCCATTTGATCCGTTGGCCTTCTTTGGACCAAGTTCGTCTCGTTCGTCCATCTTCGTCCTCCCATTTGATCCGTAGGCCTTCTTTGGACCAAGTTCGTCTCGTTCGTCCATCTTCGTCCTCCCATTTGATCCGTTGGCCTTCTTTGGACCAAGTTCGTCTCGTTCGTCCATCTTCGTCCTCCCATTTGATCCGTTGGCCTTCTTTGGACCAAGTTCGTCTCGTTCGTCCATCTTCGTCCTCCCATTTGATCCGTAGGCCTTCTTTGGACAATGTTCGTCTCGTTCGTCCATCTTCGTCCTCCCATTTGATCCCTAAGCCGTCTTTGGACCACGTTTGTCTCGTTCTTCCAACTTCGTCCTCCCATTTGAACCGTAGGCCTTCTTTGGACCAAGTTCGCCTGGTTCCTCCATCTTCGTCCTCCCATTTGATCCCTAGGCCTTCTTTGGACCAAGTTCGTCTCGTTCGTCCATCTTCGTCCTCCCATTTGATCCGTAGGCCTTCTTTGGACCATGTTCGTCTCGTTCGTCCATCTTCGTCCTCCCATTTGATCCCTAGGCCGTCTTTGGAACATGTTTGTCTCGTTCGTCCAACTTCGTCCTCCCATTTGAACCGTAGGCCTTCTTTGGACCATGTTCGCCAGGTTCCTCCATCTTCGTCCTCCCATTTGATCCCTAGGCCTTCTTTGGACCAAATTCGTCTCGTTCGTCCATCTTCGTCCTCCCATTTGATCCGTTGGCCTTCTTTGGACCAAGTTCGTCTCGTTCGTCCATCTTCGTCCTCCCATTTGATCCGTAGGCCTTCTTTGGACCAATTTCGTCTCGGTCGTCCATCTTCGTCCTCCCATTTGATCCCTAGGCCTTCTTTGGACCAAGTTCGCCTCGTTCGTCCTTCTTCGTCCTCCCATTTGATCCAAACGCCTTCTTTGGACCAAGTTCTCCTCGTTCGTCCATCTTCGTCCTCCCATTTGCTCCGTAGGCCTTCTTTGGACCAAGTTCGCCTCGTTCGTCCATCTTCGTCCTCCCATTTGATCCCTAGGCCTTCTTTGGACCAAGCTCGTCTCGTTCGTCCATCTTTGCCCTCCCATTTGATCCGTTGGCCTTCTTTGGACCAAGTTCGTCTCGTTCGTCCATCTTCGTCCTCCCATTTGATCCGTAGGCCTTCTTTGGACAAAGTTCATCTCGTTCGTCCATCTTCGTCCTCCCATTTGATCCCTAGGCCTTCTTTGGACCAAGTTCGTCTCGTTCGTCCATCATCGTCCTCCCATTTGATCCGTAGGCCTGTTCGTCTCGTTCGTCCATCTTCGTCCTCCCATTTGATCCCTAGGCCTTCTTTGGACCAAGTTCGTCTCGTTCGTCCATCTTCGTCCTCCCATTTGATCCGTAGGCCTTCTTTGGACCAAGTTCGTCTCGTTCGTCTGGTATGGAACTAGGAAGGATCGCCTTGAAGTTCAGGTTAGAGGAACGATATTGACGCCACACTCAAGAAAAGGGTGAGAAGGTGAGTGATAAGTCATGAAATTTTGATCGCCACAAGTTGCCTTGATAAGATCAGATTTGGTTCTTTGCCCAAGAACACAAGGGAAGCTCTCACAATTAGAGAAAACTCAATTTTCATTCAGATTCAACTTGTCTTTGGCTTTACATTGAGTCCTTATTTATAGGCTAGGTGGGCTGCTGAACAATCAATTCCCACTACATTAAAACTAGAAATAAACTCCCATTA
Source organism: Glycyrrhiza uralensis (assembly GCA_030159175.1). Classification (NCBI taxonomy): domain Eukaryota; kingdom Viridiplantae; phylum Streptophyta; class Magnoliopsida; order Fabales; family Fabaceae; genus Glycyrrhiza; species Glycyrrhiza uralensis. The sequence continues at coordinate 21,431 of BRZY01000026.1, read as the reverse complement.
ACTATCATAATGGCTAGGGACTCTTAAATTCTCTTAAAACTGACCCTAGGGAAGCTAAAAGGACTTCTGAAAATTAAGCTCAAAATAGTGTACGAAAATGAAAAAGAAATTGGGCTCATGTGCAAAACAAAGTGCAGCCCAAATTATTACAACCTTAATAAAAAGAAATAAAACTGAATCTGCCCATCTCCTTTATTCCTCAAGTTGGATCATGTAATTCAGCCCATCTCCTTCATTCTTCAATTTGGATCAAGTAGTTAACCAATATGGGCTTGAATCCTTCTAGGCTTGATTTTGCTTCAATCAGAGTTGTCACCATTTGGTCTAAGGCCTCATTAGCTTTCTTGGTACGTGCCCTTGTCATTGGTCCACCAAGGCCTTGTATTGCTTCATTGTCCATGCTCCTTGGTTGATCCTCATCATCCCCTCCTTCTTTAAGTGAATTCGACCTCGAATTGAAATCTTCATCACCTACATCAAAAGGAGACAAATCAGCCACATTAAAAGTAGCACTAACACCAAACTCACCTGGTAGGTCTATCTTATAAGCATTGTCATTGACTTTGGATAGCACTTGGAATGGACCATCTCCACGTGGTTGAAGCTTGGATTTCCTTTGTGAAGGAAACCTCTCCTTTCTCATGTGCACCCACACCCAATCACCAGGTTCAAACACAACCTTCTTTCTACCTTTATTTGCGTGTCTAGCATAACTCTCTGTTTTCTTCTCAATTTGAGCTTTCACCTGTTCATGTAACTTCTTTACATATTCAGCCTTAGCTTTGCCATCTTTATGCTTTAAAACAGAAGTGTTAGGTAATGGCAACAAATCAAGAGGAGTTAAAGGGTTAAAGCCATAAACAATCTCAAATGGAGAATATTGAGTAGTGCTATGAACAGCCCTATTATATGCAAACTCCACATGAGGTAGACATTCTTCCCAAGTCTTAATGTTCTTTTTAATCACAGCCCTAAGAAGAGAAGAAAGAGTTCTATTCACTACCTCAGTTTGTCCATCAGTTTGGGGATGACATGTAGTAGAGAAAAGAAGCTTTGTGCCCAGCTTACCCCATAAAGTCCTCCAAAAGTGACTTAGGAATTTTGTGTCACGATCTGAAACAATGCTCCTTGGCAGCCCATGGAGGCGTACCACCTCCTTAAAGAACAAGTCAGCAACATGGCAAGCATCATCTACTTTCTTGCAAGGTATGAAATGTGCCATTTTAGAAAACCTGTCCACCACCACAAAAATAGAATCTTTGCCATTCTTTGTTCGAGGCAGCCCTAAAACAAAGTCCATAGACACATCTATCCAAGGAAAATCAGGAATAGGCAAAGGAGTATAAAGACCATGAGGCATGACTTTAGACTTAGACTTCTTACAAACAATGCAACGTTCACAAAATCTATGCACATCACGCTTCATGTGTGGCCAATAGAAATGTTCATGCAGCATGTCTAGAGTCTTTTGTACCCCAAAATGTCCCATTAAACCCCCTTCATGTGCCTCTCTCACAAACAACTCTCTTATGGATCCTTTTGGCACACACAATCTTTTTTCTTTAAACAAGTAATCATTATGCCTAAAATATCCATTTTGAGCAGTATGCACACATTCAGAATATTTAGAAGAAAAATCTGGATCATGTTCATACAATGCCTTAATATGCTCAAGACCAAACAATTTAGTTTCAAGTGTAGAAAGTAAGGCATACCTTCTTGAAAGTGCATCAGCAACAATATTGGCCTTACCTTTCTTATGCTTGATCACATATGGGAATTGCTCAAGGAACTCAACCCATTTGGCATGTCTCTTGTTCAGCTTGCCTTGCCCTTTTAAATGCTTCAAGGACTCATGGTCGCTATGAATGACAAATTCTTTTGGCAAGAGGTAATGCTGCCAAGTTTGTAAAGCCCTTACCAAGGCATACAACTCCTTGTCATAAGTGGAATAATTAAGTGCAGCCCCATTTAGTTTCTCACTAAAATAAGCAATGGGATGGCCTTCTTGCATTAGGACAGCCCCAATTCCAACATTAGAAGCATCACACTCAATTTCAAAAGATTTAGCAAAATTAGGCAATGCAAGAATTGGTGCATGAGTGAGCTTATCCTTAAGTGCAGTGAATGCATGCTCTTGTTTCTCCCCCCATTTAAACCCCACATTTTTCTTAACAATTTCATTAAGGGGTGCAGCCAAGGTGCTAAAATCTTTAACAAACCTTCTATAGAAACTTGCCAAGCCATGGAAACTTCTCACATCACTCACATTCTTAGGGGTTGGCCACTCTTGAATTGCTTTTATTTTCTCCTCATCAACATGCACACCCTTGGCATTTATCACAAAGCCTAAGAAAATTACATGATCAGTGCAAAAGGTGCATTTTTCCACATTTGCATACAATCTCTCTTTTCTAAGCACTTGCAAAACAGCCCTCAAATGTTCATGATGCTCATCTAGACTCTTGCTATATACCAAGATATCATCAAAATACACAACAACAAATTTGCCTAGAAATTCTCTCAAGACATGGTTCATAAGCCTCATGAAAGTGCTGGGTGCATTTGTTAACCCAAACGGCATTACTAACCACTCATACAAGCCATATTTAGTTTTAAAGGCAGTTTTCCATTCATCCCCTTCCCTTATCCTAATTTGATGATAGCCACTTTTCAAATCAATTTTTGAAAACAAACATGCACCATACAATTCATCAAGTAAATCATCAAGTCTAGGGATAGGGTGTCTATACTTGATGGTGATGTTATTGATGGCCCTGCAATCTGTGCACATCCTCCAGCTCCCATCCTTCTTGGACACTAAGATGACCGGTACAGCACATGGACTCAAGCTCTCCTTCACCCAGCCCTTGCGCATCAACTCCTCCACTTGTCTTTGTATCTCTTTGGTTTGTTGAGGGTTGCTTCGGTATGCTGGCCTATTGGGCAAAGATGCTCCCGGAATGAGATCAATGTGATGTTCTATCCCCCTCAAAGGTGGTAGACCATCGGGCACCTCCTTTGGAAACACATCTCCAAATTCCTGCAAAAGATTTTCAACACCACTAGGCAAAGAAGTTGTACTAGAATGGTTAGAATTCAAACCATATCCTTTGCAATAAAGCAAATATAGTGGCTGTTCCGAAAACAGCGCCCTCTTCACCTCTCTTTCTTTTACAAGGAAATTCTCTTTTGTCTCACTTTTTTTATCTTGTTTTCTTTTGCTCTTTTTGTTTTGGCCATCACTCTTTTTCTCACTCTCTTTTTCTTTCTTTTCTTCTTGTTCTTTCTTTTCTCTCATTTTTATTTGATCTTCTCTCACCTCTCTAGGAGATAAAGGTACAAGAGTGATCTTTTGCTCATTGTGAAGGAATGAGAACTTGTTGGAATACCCATCATGGTTAGCCTTTTTGTCAAACTGCCAAGGTCTCCCAAGCAACAAGTGGCTTGCTTCCATAGGCACCACATCACACAAAACAGAATCATGATACTTTCCAATAGAAAAGCAAACCTCAACTTGCTTGTTCACGGTCATCTCCACCGTCTCACTAAGCCATTGAAGCTTATAAGGCCGTGGGTGAGGTTTAGTTGCTAAATTCAATTTAGAAACCATCCGAGTACTAGCAACATTAGCACAACTCCCTCCATCAATAATTAGAGAACATACCTTCCCTTGGATATAGCACCTTGAGTGGAAGATATTCTCTCTTTGACTTGCATCTTCTTCTTTAACTTGACTCCCTAGCAATCTCCTCACCATGAGTAGGTCTCCTTCCGTTGGCATTTCTTCTTCACTTTCAACCTCATCCTCACTGGTTGTGGCAGAATTAGATGAAGATTCGGTAGTGATTTCTCCATTGTCTTTCATCACCATCACCTTCTTAGTTGGGCATTGAGAAGCAATGTGACCCCTGCCCAAGCATTTGAAACACTTTATGTCACTGTTCTTGGTGCTAGGAGAAGCTTCATGGGTCTTTCCTTTAGAGCTAGATGTAGGCTCCTTAGAAGATGAAGTACCCTCCTTCTTTGATTTGTCCTTCCAACTTGATGAATTGAAATTGGAGGAACTCTTCTTTTTGTACTCTTTTCTCTTGAGTTGCTGCTCCACCTTCATAGCTTGATGCACCAACTCTTCTAACTCAACATAGTGTTGCAGCTCCACCACGTCACTTATGTCACGGTTTAGGCCATGTAGAAACCGTGCCATGGTTGCTTCTCTTTCTTCCACCACATTGGCTCTTATCATAGCCACTTCCATTTCTTTGAAGTACTCATCAACGCTTTTAGACCCTTGAGTAAGCCTTTGAAGCTTGTTGTGTAGTTCTCTATGATAATAAGAAGGAACAAATCGCCTCCTCATCATTCTCTTCATCTCTTCCCAAGTCTCAATGGGTGGTTCTCCAAATCTCCTTCTGTCTTTGAGTGTTTGATCCCACCATATCAAGGCATAATCAGAAAATTCAAGTGCAGCCACCTTCACTTTTTTCTCCTCTGTATAGTCATGGCATGCAAAAACTTGCTCAATTTTTGTCTCCCACTCCAAATACACTTCTGGATCATTTTTCCCTTGAAAGGATGGTACTTTGATTTTTACACCACCCAAATTATTTCCTCTATTTTCTCCTTCATTTCTCCTCTCTCTTCTCTCATGTCTCTCCCTCCTCCTATGCCTCCTTTCTCCTGAATATTCATTTTCACCATGAGAGGAGTTTGTAGGTGTTCTTCTATTCCTCTCCATTTGATCAAGCCTTTCATGAAACTCATCGGCTTGTCTACGCATCAACCTCTCCATATGTTGTGTTAAGGCTTCCATTTGCAATCTCATAGCCGCTGTCCTTGGAGAAGGTGGAGTAGGTGGAGTACCTCCATCACCTGTTTCTGCCATTTCTTATAATTGAAATTGAACAAAAATAGAAACTTTGTAGTTAGCAAGAAAGGGACCTCACCACTCCCTTACGTGTTTCACTCAAGGATATGGATCACTCGTGTTTACACTCAATTTGGCTTTTATGTGATATGCACTCTTGCCTTTTTCCACTCAACTTCCTCTTATAAGTTCTTAAGAAAGAACCTTATCAATGATTTTTCTCAAGACAACAAGAAGTGACCAGTATAGTAATCAAGAGCAAGAATGACATAAAGCAAAAGGAAGAAGGATCAAAAGGAAACCCAAATGAAACAAAACAAACTCTGAAATCAGATTTCACAAAGAGGAAAAATAGAGTCCTTTCAATCACAATTTAAATCTTCTTTTCCTCTATCTTTTCCACACTCTTAAATTCTGTCCAGAATTTTTTTTTCGAATTTCTTTTTTCACTTTTTTTTTTGTTTAATCAATAACTCAAAGATAATACTAATTCTGGCAGCACCTTTTTTTTTTTTTTGAATTTTTTTTTGTACGAATTTTTTTTTTAAACAAGACTAGGACTCAAAATGAAAAGAAATCTGATGCAATTCTAATAACAAGGATGGAAAGACAACAAAGACAGAATTGGAGAAACAAAGAAACAACTCAAAAAGATCAAACAGAAAATTTGACACAAAGGATTAAGACAAAAGACAAGTAATCTTGACAATGAAATGGACAAGAGTATTCAAATAGGAAAGAGCTAGATGGAATTGAAAAGAACGAAAAACCAGAATAAAGAAAACGAAACAGAGAATAGTATTTTTTTTATGGATTTAACAAAAGAAAAGCCACACCTGAGATTCAAGGAGCCAAAGCTTTGATACCAAATGGTATGGAACTAGGAAGGATCGCCTTGAAGTTCAGGTTAGAGGAACGATATTGACGCCACACTCAAGAAAAGGGTGAGAAGGTGAGTGATAAGTCATGAAATTTTGATCGCCACAAGTTGCCTTGATAAGATCAGATTTGGTTCTTTGCCCAAGAACACAAGGGAAGCTCTCACAATTAGAGAAAACTCAATTTTCATTCAGATTCAACTTGTCTTTGGCTTTACATTGAGTCCTTATTTATAGGCTAGGTGGGCTGCTGAACAATCAATTCCCACTACATTAAAACTAGAAATAAACTCCCATTAACTATCATAATGGCTAGGGACTCTTAAATTCTCTTAAAACTGACCCTAGGGAAGCTAAAAGGACTTCTGAAAATTAAGCTCAAAATAGTGTACGAAAATGAAAAAGAAATTGGGCTCATGTGCAAAACAAAGTGCAGCCCAAATTATTACAACCTTAATAAAAAGAAATAAAACTGAATCTGCCCATCTCCTTTATTCCTCAAGTTGGATCATGTAATTCAGCCCATCTCCTTCATTCTTCAATTTGGATCAAGTAGTTAACCAATATGGGCTTGAATCCTTCTAGGCTTGATTTTGCTTCAATCAGAGTTGTCACCATTTGGTCTAAGGCCTCATTAGCTTTCTTGGTACGTGCCCTTGTCATTGGTCCACCAAGGCCTTGTATTGCTTCATTGTCCATGCTCCTTGGTTGATCCTCATCATCGTCCAACTTCGTCCTCCCATTTGAACCGTAGGCCTTCTTTGGACCAAGTTCGCCTGGTTCCTCCATCTTCGTCCTCCCATTTGATCCCTAGGCCTTCTTTGGACCAAGCTCGTCTCGTTCGTCCATCTTTGTCCTCCCATTTGATCCGTTGGCCTTCTTTGGACCAAGTTCGTCTCGTTCGTCCATCTTCGTCCTCCCATTTGATCCGTAGGCCTTCTTTGGACAATGTTCGTCTCGTTCGTCCATCTTCGTCCTCCCATTTGATCCCTAAGCCGTCTTTGGACCATGTTTGTCTCGTTCTTCCAACTTCGTCCTCCCATTTGAACCGTAGGCCTTCTTTGGACCAAGTTCGCCTGGTTCCTCCATCTTCGTCCTCCCATTTGATCCCTAGGCCTTCTTTGGACCAAGTTCGTCTCGTTCGTCCATCTTCGTCCTCCCATTTGATCCGTTGGCCTTCTTTGGACCAAGTTCGTCTCGTTCGTCCATCTTCGTCCTCCCATTTGATCCGTAGGCCTTCTTTGGACCAATTTCGTCTCGTTCGTCCATCTTCGTCCTCCCATTTGATCCCTAGGCCTTCTTTGGACCAAGTTCGCCTCGTTCGTCCTTCTTCGTCCTCCCATTTGATCCAAACGCCTTCTTTTGACCAAGTTCTCCTCGTTCGTCCATCTTCGTCCTCCCATTTGCTCCGTAGGCCTTCTTTGGACCAAGTTCGCCTCGTTCGTCCATCTTCGTCCTCCCATTTGATCCCTAGGCCTTCTTTGGACCAAGCTCGTCTCGTTCGTCCACCTTTGTCCTCCCATTTGATCCGTTGGCCTTCTTTGGACCAAGTTCGTCTCGTTCCTCCATCTTCGTCCTCCCATTCGATCCGTAGGCCTTCTTTGGACAAAGTTCGTCTCGTTCGTCCATCTTCGTCCTCCCATTTGATCCCTAGGCCTTCTTTGGACCAAGTTCGTCTCGTTCGTCCATCTTCGTCCTCCCATTTGATCCGTAGGCTTTCTTTGGACAATGTTCGTCTCGTTCGTCCATCTTCGTCCTCCCATTTGATCCCTAGGCCGTCTTTGGACCATGTTTGTCTCGTTCGTCCAACTTCGTCCTCCCATTTGAACCGTAGGCCTTCTTTGGACCAAGTTCGCCTGGTTCCTCCATCTTCGTCCTCCCATTTGATCCCTAGGCCTTCTTTGGACCAAGTTCGTCTCGTTCGTCCATCTTCGTCCTCCCATTTGATCCGTTGGCCTTCTTTGGACCAAGTTCGTCTCGTTCGTCCATCTTCGTCCTCCCATTTGATCCGTAGGCCTTCTTTGGACCAATTTCGTCTCGTTCGTCCATCTTCGTCCTCCCATTTGATCCCTAGGCCTTCTTTGGACCAAGTTCGCCTCGTTCGTCCTTCTTCGTCCTCCCATTTGATCCCTAGGCCTTCTTTGGACCAAGTTCGTCTCGTTCGTCCATCTTCGACCTCCCATTTGCTCCGTAGGCCTTCTTTGGACCAAGTTCGCCTCGTTCGTCAATCTTCGTTCTCCCATTTGATCCCTAGGCCTTCTTTGGACCAAGTTCGTCTCGTTCGTCCATCTTCGTCCTCCCATTTGCTCCGTAGGCCTTCTTTGGACCAAGTTCTCCTCGTTCGTCCATCTTCGTCCTCCCATTTGATCCCTAGGCCTTCTTTGGACCAAGCTCGTCTCGTTCGTCCATCTTCGTCCTCCCATTTGATCCGTTGGCCTTCTTTGGACCAAGTTCGTCTCGTTCGTCCATCTTCGTCCTCCCATTTGATCCGTATGCCTTCTTTGGACCATGTTCGTCTCGTTCGTCCATCTTCGTCCTCCCATTTGATCCCTAGGCCTTCTTTGGACCAAGTTCGTCTCGTTTGTCCATCTTCGTCCTCCCATTTGCTCCGTAGGCCTTCTTTCGACCATGTTTGTCTCGTTCGTCCATCTTCGTCCTCCCATTTGATCCGTAGGCCTTCTTTGGACCATGTTCGTCTCGTTCGTCCATCTTCGTCCTCCCATTTGATCCCTAGGCCTTCCTTGGACCAAGTTCGTCTCGTTCGTCCATCTTCGTCCTCCCATTTGATCCGTAGGCCTTCTTTGGACCAAGTTCGCCTCGTTCCTCCATCTTCGTCCTCCCATTTGATCCCTAGGCCTTCTTTGGACCAAGTTCGTCTCGTTCGTCCATCTTCGCCCTCCCATTTGATCCGTTGGCCTTCTTTGGACCAAGTTCGTCTCGTTCGTCCATCTTCGTCCTCCCATTTGATCCGTAGGCCTTCTTTGGACCAAGTTCGTCTCGTTCGTCCATCTTCGTCCTCCCATTTGATCCGTTGGCCTTCTTTGGACCAAGTTCGTCTCGTTCGTCCATCTTCGTCCTCCCATTTGATCCGTTGGCCTTCTTTGGACCAAGTTCGTCTCGTTCGTCCATCTTCGTCCTCCCATTTGATCCGTAGGCCTTCTTTGGACAATGTTCGTCTCGTTCGTCCATCTTCGTCCTCCCATTTGATCCCTACGCCGTCTTTGGACCATGTTTGTCTCGTTCTTCCAACTTCGTCCTCCCATTTGAACCGTAGGCCTTCTTTGGACCAAGTTCGCCTGGTTCCTCCATCTTCGTCCTCCCATTTGATCCCTAGGCCTTCTTTGGACCAAGTTCGTCTCGTTCGTCCATCTTCGTCCTCCCATTTGATCCGTAGGCCTTCTTTGGACCATGTTCGTCTCGTTCGTCCATCTTCGTCCTCCCATTTGATCCCTAGGCCGTCTTTGGAACATGTTTGTCTCGTTCGTCCAACTTCGTCCTCCCATTTGAACCGTAGGCCTTCTTTGGACCAAGTTCGCCAGGTTCCTCCATCTTCGTCCTCCCATTTGATCCCTAGGCCTTCTTTGGACCAAATTCGTCTCGTTCGTCCATCTTCGTCCTCCCATTTGATCCGTTGGCCTTCTTTGGACCAAGTTCGTCTCGTTCGTCCATCTTCGTCCTCCCATTTGATCCGTAGGCCTTCTTTGGACCAATTTCGTCTCGGTCGTCCATCTTCGTCCTCCCATTTGATCCCTAGGCCTTCTTTGGACCAAGTTCGCCTCGTTCGTCCTTCTTCGTCCTCCCATTTGATCCAAACGCCTTCTTTGGACCAAGTTCTCCTCGTTCGTCCATCTTCGTCCTCCCATTTGCTCCGTAGGCCTTCTTTGGACCAAGTTCGCCTCGTTCGTCCATCTTCGTCCTCCCATTTGATCCCTAGGCCTTCTTTGGACCAAGCTCGTCTCGTTCGTCCATCTTTGCCCTCCCATTTGATCCGTTGGCCTTCTTTGGACCAAGTTCGTCTCGTTCGTCCATCTTCGTCCTCCCATTTGATCCGTAGGCCTTCTTTGGACAAAGTTCATCTCGTTCGTCCATCTTCGTCCTCCCATTTGATCCCTAGGCCTTCTTTGGACCAAGTTCGTCTCGTTCGTCCATCATCGTCCTCCCATTTGATCCGTAGGCCTGTTCGTCTCGTTCGTCCATCTTCGTCCTCCCATTTGATCCCTAGGCCTTCTTTGGACCAAGTTCGTCTCGTTCGTCCATCTTCGTCCTCCCATTTGATCCGTAGGCCTTCTTTGGACCAAGTTCGTCTCGTTCGTCCAACTTCGTCCTCCCATTTGAACCGTAGGCCTTCTTTGGACCAAGTTCGCCTGGTTCCTCCATCTTCGTCCTCCCATTTGATCCCTAGGCCTTCTTTGGACCAAGCTCGTCTCGTTCGTCCATCTTTGTCCTCCCATTTGATCCGTTGGCCTTCTTTGGACCAAGTTCGTCTCGTTCGCCCATCTTCGTCCTCCCATTTGATCCGTAGGCCTTCTTTGGACAATGTTCGTCTCGTTCGTCCATCTTCGTCCTCCCATTTGATCCCTAAGCCGTCTTTGGACCATGTTTGTCTCGTTCTTCCAACTTCGTCCTCCCATTTGAACCGTAGGCCTTCTTTGGACCAAGTTCGCCTGGTTCCTCCATCTTCGTCCTCCCATTTGATCCCTAGGCCTTCTTTGGACCAAGTTCGTCTCGTTCGTCCATCTTCGTCCTCCCATTTGATCCGTTGGCCTTCTTTGGACCAAGTTCGTCTCGTTCGTCCATCTTCGTCCTCCCATTTGATCCGTAGGCCTTCTTTGGACCAATTTCGTCTCGTTCGTCCATCTTCGTCCTCCCATTTGATCCCTAGGCCTTCTTTGGACCAAGTTCGCCTCGTTCGTCCTTCTTCGTCCTCCCATTTGATCCAAACGCCTTCTTTTGACCAAGTTCTCCTCGTTCGTCCATCTTCGTCCTCCCATTTGCTCCGTAGGCCTTCTTTGGACCAAGTTCGCCTCGTTCGTCCATCTTCGTCCTCCCATTTGATCCCTAGGCCTTCTTTGGACCAAGCTCGTCTCGTTCGTCCATCTTTGTCCTCCCATTTGATCCGTTGGCCTTCTTTGGACCAAGTTCGTCTCGTTCCTCCATCTTCGTCCTCCCATTTGATCCGTAGGCCTTCTTTGGACAAAGTTCGTCTCGTTCGTCCATCTTCGTCCTCCCATTTGATCCCTAGGCCTTCTTTGGACCAAGTTCGTCTCGTTCGTCCATCTTCGTCCTCCCATTTGATCCGTAGGCCTTCTTTGGACCAAGTTCGTCTCGTTCGTCCAACTTCATCCTCCCATTTGAACCGTAGGCCTTCTTTGGACCAAGTTCGCCTGGTTCCTCCATCTTCGTCCTCCCATTTGATCCCTAAGCCTTCTTTGGACCAAGTTCGTCTCGTTCGTCCATCTTCGTCCTCCCATTTGATCCGTTGGCCTTCTTTGGACCAAGTTCGTCTCGTTCGTCCATCTTCGTCCTCCCATTTGCTCCGTAGGCCTTCTTTGGACCAAGCTCGTCTCGTTCGTCCATCTTTGTCCTCCCATTTGATCCGTTGGCCTTCTTTGGACCAAGTTCGTCTCGTTCGTCCATCTTCGTCCTCCCATTTGATCCGTAGGCCTTCTTTGGACAATTCGTCTCGTTCGTCCATCTTCGTCCTCCCATTTGATCCCTAAGCCGTCTTTGGACCATGTTTGTCTCGTTCTTCCAACTTCGTCCTCCCATTTGAACCGTAGGCCTTCTTTGGACCAAGTTCGCCTGGTTCCTCCATCTTCGTCCTCCCATTTGATCCCTAGGCCTTCTTTGGACCAAGTTCGTCTCGTTCGTCCATCTTCGTCCTCCCATTTGATCCGTTGGCCTTCTTTGGACCAAGTTCGTCTCGTTCGTCCATCTTCGTCCTGCCATTTGATCCCTAGGCCTTCTTTGGACCAAGTTCGCCTCGTTCGTCCTTCTTCGTCCTCCCATTTGATCCCTACGCCTTCTTTGGACCAAGTTCTCCTCGTTCGTCCATCTTCGTCCTCCCATTTGATCCCTAGGCCTTCTTTGGACCAAGCTCGTCTCGTTCGTCCATCTTTGTCCTCCCATTTGATCCGTTGGCCTTCTTTGGACCAAGTTCGTCTCGTTCGTCCATCTTCGTCCTCCCATTTGATCCGTAGGCCTTCTTTGGACCATGTTCGTCTCGTTCGTCCATCTTCGTCCTCCCATTTGATCCCTAGGCCGTCTTTGGACCATGTTTGTCTCGTTCGTCCAACTTCGTCCTCCCATTTGAACCGTAGGCCTTCTTTGGATCAAGTTCGCCTGGTTCCTCCATCTTCGTCCTCCCATTTGATCCCTAGGCCTTCTTTGGACCAAATTCGTCTCGTTCGTCCATCTTCGTCCTCCCATTTGATCCGTTGGCCTTCTTTGGACCAAGTTCGTCTCGTTCGTCCATCTTCGTCCTCCCATTTGATCCGTAGGCCTTCTTTGGACCAATTTCGTCTCGTTCGTCCATCTTCGTCCTCCCATTTGATCCCTAGGCCTTCTTTGGACCATGTTCGCCTCGTTCGTCCTTCTTCGTCCTCCCATTTGATCCCTATGCCTTCTTTGGACCAAGTTCTCCTCGTTCGTCCATCTTCGTCCTCCCATTTGCTCCGTAGGCCTTCTTTGGACCAAGTTCGCCTCGTTCGTCCATCTTCGTCCTCCCATTTGATCCGTAGGCCATCTTTGGACCAAGCTCGTCTCGTTCGTCCATCTTTGTCCTCCCATTTGATCCGTTGGCCTTCTTTGGACCAAGTTCGTCTCGTTCGTCCATCTTCGTCCTCCCATTTGATCCGTAGGCCTACTTTGGACAAAGTTCGTATCGTTCGTCCATCTTCGTCCTCCCATTTGATCCCTAGGCCTTCTTTGGACCAAGTTCGTCTCGTTCGTCCATCTTCGTCCTCCCATTTGATCCGTAGGCCTATTCGTCTCGTTCGTCCATCTTCGTCCTCCCATTTGATCCGTAGGCCTTCTTTGGACCAAGTTCGCCTCGTTCGTCCTTCTTCGTCCTCCCATTTGATCCCTAGGCCTTCTTTGGACCAAGTTCGTCTCGTTCGTCCATCTTCGTCCTCCCATTTGCTCCGTAGGCCTTCTTTGGACCAAGTTCGCCTCGTTCGTCAATCTTCGTTCTCCCATTTGATCCCTAGGCCTTCTTTGGACCAAGTTCGTCTCGTTCGTCCATCTTCGTCCTCCCATTTGCTCCGTAGGCCTTCTTTGGACCAAGTTCTCCTCGTTCGTCCATCTTCGTCCTCCCATTTGATCCCTAGGCCTTCTTTGGACCAAGCTCGTCTCGTTCGTCCATCTTCGTCCTCCCATTTGATCCGTTGGCCTTCTTTGGACCAAGTTCGTCTCGTTCGTCCATCTTCGTCCTCCCATTTGATCCGTAGGCCTTCTTTGGACCATGTTCGTCTCGTTCGTCCATCTTCGTCCTCCCATTTGATCCCTAGGCCTTCTTTGGACCAAGTTCGTCTCGTTCGTCCATCTTCGTCCTCCCATTTGCTCCGTAGGCCTTCTTTCGACCATGTTTGTCTCGTTCGTCCATCTTCGTCCTCCCATTTGATCCGTAGGCCTTCTTTGGACCATGTTCGTCTCGTTCGTCCATCTTCGTCCTCCCATTTGATCCCTAGGCCTTCTTTGGACCAAGTTCGTCTCGTTCGTCCATCTTCGTCCTCCCATTTGATCCCTAGGCCTTCCTTGGACCAAGTTCGTCTCGTTTGTCCATCTTCGTCCTCACATTTGATCCGTAGGCCTTCTTTGGACCAAGTTCGCCTCGTTCCTCCATCTTCGTCCTCCCATTTGATCCCTAGGCCTTCTTTGGACCAAGTTCGTCTCGTTCGTCCATCTTCGCCCTCCCATTTGATCCGTTGGCCTTCTTTGGTCCAAGTTCGTCTCGTTCGTCCATCTTCGTCCTCCCATTTGATCCGTAGGCCTTCTTTGGACCAAGTTCGTCTCGTTCGTCCATCTTCGTCCTCCCATTTGATCCGTTGGCCTTCTTTGGACCAAGTTCGTCTCGTTCGTCCATCTTCGTCCTCCCATTTGATCCGTTGGCCTTCTTTGGACCAAGTTCGTCTCGTTCGTCCATCTTCGTCCTCCCATTTGATCCGTAGGCCTTCTTTGGACAATGTTCGTCTCGTTCGTCCATCTTCGTCCTCCCATTTGATCCCTAAGCCGTCTTTGGACCATGTTTGTCTCGTTCTTCCAACTTCGTCCTCCCCATTTGAACCGTAGGCCTTCTTTGGACCAAGTTCGCCTGGTTCCTCCATCTTCGTCCTCGCATTTGATCCCTAGGCCTTCTTTGGACCAAGTTCGTCTCGTTCGTCCATCTTCGTCCTCCCATTTGATCCGTAGGCCTTCTTTGGACCATGTTCGTCTCGTTCGTCCATCTTCGTCCTCCCATTTGATCCCTAGGCCGTCTTTGGAACATGTTTGTCTCGTTCGTCCAACTTCGTCCTCCCATTTGAACCGTAGGCCTTCTTTGGACCATGTTCGCCAGGTTCCTCCATCTTCGTCCTCCCATTTGATCCCTAGGCCTTCTTTGGACCAAATCCGTCTCGTTCGTCCATCTTCGTCCTCCCATTTGATCCGTTGGCCTTCTTTGGACCAAGTTCGTCTCGTTCGTCCATCTTCGTCCTCCCATTTGATCCGTAGGCCTTCTTTGGACCAATTTCGTCTCGGTCGTCCATCTTCGTCCTCCCATTTGATCCCTAGGCCTTCTTTGGACCAAGTTCGCCTCGTTCGTCCTTCTTCGTCCTCCCATTTGATCCAAACGCCTTCTTTGGACCAAGTTCTCCTCGTTCGTCCATCTTCGTCCTCCCATTTGCTCCGTAGGCCTTCTTTGGACCAAGTTCGCCTCGTTCGTCCATCTTCGTCCTCCCATTTGATCCCTAGGCCTTCTTTGGACCAAGCTCGTCTCGTTCGTCCATCTTTGCCCTCCCATTTGATCCGTTGGCCTTCTTTGGACCAAGTTCGTCTCGTTCGTCCATCTTCGTCCTCCCATTTGATCCGTAGGCCTTCTTTGGACAAAGTTCATCTCGTTCGTCCATCTTCGTCCTCCCATTTGATCCCTAGGCCTTCTTTGGACCAAGTTCGTCTCGTTCGTCCATCATCGTCCTCCCATTTGATCCGTAGGCCTGTTCGTCTCGTTCGTCCATCTTCGTCCTCCCATTTGATCCCTAGGCCTTCGTTGGACCAAGTTCGTCTCGTTCGTCCATCTTCGTCCTCCCATTTGATCCGTAGGCCTTCTTTGGACCAAGTTCGTCTCGTTCGTCCAACTTCGTCCTCCCATTTGAACCGTAGGCCTTCTTTGGACCAAGTTCGCCTGGTTCCTCCATCTTCGTCCTCCCATTTGATCCCTAGGCCTTCTTTGGACCAAGCTCGTCTCGTTCGTCCATCTTTGTCCTCCCCATTTGATCCGTTGGCCTTCTTTGGACCAAGTTCGTCTCGTTCGTCCATCTTCGTCCTCCCATTTGATCCGTAGGCCTTCTTTGGACAATGTTCGTCTCGTTCGTCCATCTTCGTCCTCCCATTTGATCCCTAAGCCGTCTTTGGACCATGTTTGTCTCGTTCTTCCAACTTCGTCCTCCCATTTGAACCGTAGGCCTTCTTTGGACCAAGTTCGCCTGGTTCCTCCATCTTCGTCCTCCCATTTGATCCCTAGGCCTTCTTTGGACCAAGTTCGTCTCGTTCGTCCATCTTCGTCCTCCCATTTGATCCGTTGGCCTTCTTTGGACCAAGTTCGTCTCGTTCGTCCATCTTCGTCCTCCCATTTGATCCGTAGGCCTTCTTTGGACCAATTTCGTCTCGTTCGTCCATCTTCGTCCTCCCATTTGATCCCTAGGCCTTCTTTGGACCAAGTTCGCCTCGTTCGTCCTTCTTCGTCCTCCCATTTGATCCAAACGCCTTCTTTTGACCAAGTTCTCCTCGTTCGTCCATCTTCGTCCTCCCATTTGCTCCGTAGGCCTTCTTTGGACCAAGTTCGCCTCGTTCGTCCATCTTCGTCCTCCCATTTGATCCCTAGGCCTTCTTTGGACCAAGCTCGTCTCGTTCGTCCATCTTTGTCCTCCCATTTGATCCGTTGGCCTTCTTTGGACCAAGTTCGTCTCGTTCCTCCATCTTCGTCCTCCCATTTGATCCGTAGGCCTTCTTTGGACAAAGTTCGTCTCGTTCGTCCATCTTCGTCCTCCCATTTGATCCCTAGGCCTTCTTTGGACCAAGCTCGTCTCGTTCGTCCATCTTCGTCCTCCCATTTGATCCGTAGGCCTTTTCGTCTCGTTCGTCCATCTTCGTCCTCCCATTTGATCCCTAGGCCTTCTTTGGACCAAGTTCGTCTCGTTCGTCCATCTTCGTCCTCCCATTTGATCCGTAGGCCTTCTTTGGACCAAGTTCGTCTCGTTCGTCCAACTTCGTCCTCCCATTTGAACCGTAGGCCTTCTTTGGACCAAGTTCGCCTGGTTCCTCCATCTTCGTCCTCCCATTTGATCCCTAGGCCTTCTTTGGACCAAGCTCGTCTCGTTCGTCCATCTTTGTCCTCCCATTTGATCCGTTGGCCTTCTTTGGACCAAGTTCGTCTCGTTCGTCCATCTTCGTCCTCCCATTTGATCCGTAGGCCTTCTTTGGACAATGTTCGTCTCGTTCGTCCATCTTCGTCCTCCCATTTGATCCCTAAGCCGTCTTTGGACCATGTTTGTCTCGTTCTTCCAACTTCGTCCTCCCATTTGAACCGTAGGCCTTCTTTGGACCAAGTTCGCCTGGTTCCTCCATCTTCGTCCTCCCATTTGATCCCTAGGCCTTCTTTGGACCAAGTTCGTCTCGTTCGTCCATCTTCGTCCTCCCATTTGATCCGTTGGCCTTCTTTGGACCAAGTTCGTCTCGTTCGTCCATCTTCGTCCTCCCATTTGATCCGTAGGCCTTCTTTGGACCAATTTCGTCTCATTCGTCCATCTTCGTCCTCCCATTTGATCCCTAGGCCTTCTTTGGACCAAGTTCGCCTCGTTCGTCCTTCTTCGTCCTCCCATTTGATCCAAACGCCTTCTTTTGACCAAGTTATCCTCGTTCGTCCATCTTCGTCCTCCCATTTGCTCCGTAGGCCTTCTTTGGACCAAGTTCGCCTCGTTCGTCCATCTTCGTCCTCCCATTTGATCCCTAGGCCTTCTTTGGACCAAGCTCGTCTCGTTCGTCCATCTTTGTCCTCCCATTTGATCCGTTGGCCTTCTTTGGACCAAGTTCGTCTCGTTCCTCCATCTTCGTCCTCCCATTTGATCCGTAGGCCTTCTTTGGACAAAGTTCGTCTCGTTCGTCCATCTTCGTCCTCCCATTTGATCCCTAGGCCTTCTTTGGACCAAGTTCGTCTCGTTCGTCCATCTTCGTCCTCCCATTTGATCCGTAGGCCTGTTCGTCTCGTTCGTCCATCTTCGTCCTCCCATTTGATCCCTAGGCCTTCTTTGGACCAAGTTCGTCTCGTTCGTCCATCTTCGTCCTCCCATTTGATCCGTAGGCCTTCTTTGGACCAAGTTCGTCTCGTTCGTCCAACTTCGTCCTCCCATTTGAACCGTAGGCCTTCTTTGGACCAAGTTCGCCTGGTTCCTCCATCTTCGTCCTCCCATTTGATCCCTAGGCCTTCTTTGGACCAAGTTCGTCTCGTTCGTCCATCTTCGTCCTCCCATTTGATCCGTTGGCCTTCTTTGGACCAAGTTCGTCTCGTTCGTCCATCTTCGTCCTCCCATTTGATCCGTAGGCCTTCTTTGGACCAATTTCGTCTCGTTCGTCCATCTTCGTCCTCCCATTTGATCCCTAGGCCTTCTTTGGACCAAGTTCGCCTCGTTCGTCCTTCTTCGTCCTCCCATTTGATCCAAACGCCTTCTTTTGACCAAGTTCTCCTCGTTCGTCCATCTTCGTCCTCCCATTTGCTCCGTAGGCCTTCTTTGGACCAAGTTCGCCTCGTTCGTCCATCTTCGTCCTCCCATTTGATCCCTAGGCCTTCTTTGGACCAAGCTCGTCTCGTTCGTCCATCTTTGTCCTCCCATTTGATCCGTTGGCCTTCTTTGGACCAAGTTCGTCTCGTTCCTCCATCTTCGTCCTCCCATTTGATCCGTAGGCCTTCTTTGGACAAAGTTCGTCTCGTTCGTCCATCTTCGTCCTCCCATTTGATCCCTAGGCCTTCTTTGGACCAAGCTCGTCTCGTTCGTCCATCTTCGTCCTCCCATTTGATCCGTAGGCCTTTTCGTCTCGTTCGTCCATCTTCGTCCTCCCATTTGATCCCTAGGCCTTCTTTGGACCAAGTTCGTCTCGTTCGTCCATCTTCGTCCTCCCATTTGATCCGTAGGCCTTCTTTGGACCAAGTTCGTCTCGTTCGTCCAACTTCGTCCTCCCATTTGAACCGTAGGCCTTCTTTGGACCAAGTTCGCCTGGTTCCTCCATCTTCGTCCTCCCATTTGATCCCTAGGCCTTCTTTGGACCAAGCTCGTCTCGTTCGTCCATCTTTGTCCTCCCATTTGATCCGTTGGCCTTCTTTGGACCAAGTTCGTCTCGTTCGTCCATCTTCGTCCTCCCATTTGATCCGTAGGCCTTCTTTGGACAATGTTCGTCTCGTTCGTCCATCTTCGTCCTCCCATTTGATCCCTAAGCCGTCTTTGGACCATGTTTGTCTCGTTCTTCCAACTTCGTCCTCCCATTTGAACCGTAGGCCTTCTTTGGACCAAGTTCGCCTGGTTCCTCCATCTTCGTCCTCCCATTTGATCCCTAGGCCTTCTTTGGACCAAGTTCGTCTCGTTCGTCCATCTTCGTCCTCCCATTTGATCCGTTGGCCTTCTTTGGACCAAGTTCGTCTCGTTCGTCCATCTTCGTCCTCCCATTTGATCCGTAGGCCTTCTTTGGACCAATTTCGTCTCATTCGTCCATCTTCGTCCTCCCATTTGATCCCTAGGCCTTCTTTGGACCAAGTTCGCCTCGTTCGTCCTTCTTCGTCCTCCCATTTGATCCAAACGCCTTCTTTTGACCAAGTTATCCTCGTTCGTCCATCTTCGTCCTCCCATTTGCTCCGTAGGCCTTCTTTGGACCAAGTTCGCCTCGTTCGTCCATCTTCGTCCTCCCATTTGATCCCTAGGCCTTCTTTGGACCAAGCTCGTCTCGTTCGTCCATCTTTGTCCTCCCATTTGATCCGTTGGCCTTCTTTGGACCAAGTTCGTCTCGTTCCTCCATCTTCGTCCTCCCATTTGATCCGTAGGCCTTCTTTGGACAAAGTTCGTCTCGTTCGTCCATCTTCGTCCTCCCATTTGATCCCTAGGCCTTCTTTGGACCAAGTTCGTCTCGTTCGTCCATCTTCGTCCTCCCATTTGATCCGTAGGCCTGTTCGTCTCGTTCGTCCATCTTCGTCCTCCCATTTGATCCGTAGGCCTTCTTTGGACCAAGTTCGTCTCGTTCGTCCATCTTCGTCCTCCCATTTGATCCGTAGGCCTTCTTTGGACCAAGTTCGTCTCGTTCGTCCAACTTCGTCCTCCCATTTGAACCGTAGGCCTTCTTTGGACCAAGTTCGCCTGGTTCCTCCATCTTCGTCCTCCCATTTGATCCCTAGGCCTTCTTTGGACCAAGCTCGTCTCGTTCGTCCATCTTTGTCCTCCCATTTGATCCGTTGGCCTTCTTTGGACCAAGTTCGTCTCGTTCGTCCATCTTCGTCCTCCCATTTGATCCGTAGGCCTTCTTTGGACAATGTTCGTCTCGTTCGTCCATCTTCGTCCTCCCATTTGATCCCTAAGCCGTCTTTGGACCATGTTTGTCTCGTTCTTCCAACTTCGTCCTCCCATTTGAACCGTAGGCCTTCTTTGGACCAAGTTCGCCTGGTTCCTCCATCTTCGTCCTCCCATTTGATCCCTAGGCCTTCTTTGGACCAAGTTCGTCTCGTTCGTCCATCTTCGTCCTCCCATTTGATCCGTTGGCCTTCTTTGGACCAAGTTCGTCTCGTTCGTCCATCTTCGTCCTCCCATTTGATCCGTAGGCCTTCTTTGGACCAATTTCGTCTCGTTCGTCCATCTTCGTCCTCCCATTTGATCCCTAGGCCTTCTTTGGACCAAGTTCGCCTCGTTCGTCCTTCTTCGTCCTCCCATTTGATCCAAACGCCTTCTTTTGACCAAGTTCTCCTCGTTCGTCCATCTTCGTCCTCCCATTTGCTCCGTAGGCCTTCTTTGGACCAAGTTCGCCTCGTTCGTCCATCTTCGTCCTCCCATTTGATCCCTAGGCCTTCTTTGGACCAAGCTCGTCTCGTTCGTCCATCTTTGTCCTCCCATTTGATCCGTTGGCCTTCTTTGGACCAAGTTCGTCTCGTTCCTCCATCTTCGTCCTCCCATTTGATCCGTAGGCCTTCTTTGGACAAAGTTCGTCTCGTTCGTCCATCTTCGTCCTCCCATTTGATCCCTAGGCCTTCTTTGGACCAAGCTCGTCTCGTTCGTCCATCTTCGTCCTCCCATTTGATCCGTAGGCCTTTTCGTCTCGTTCGTCCATCTTCGTCCTCCCATTTGATCCCTAGGCCTTCTTTGGACCAAGTTCGTCTCGTTCGTCCATCTTCGTCCTCCCATTTGATCCGTAGGCCTTCTTTGGACCAAGTTCGTCTCGTTCGTCCAACTTCGTCCTCCCATTTGAACCGTAGGCCTTCTTTGGACCAAGTTCGCCTGGTTCCTCCATCTTTGTCCTCCCATTTGATCCCTAAGCCTTCTTTGGACCAAGTTCGTCTCGTTCGTCCATCTTCGTCCTCCCATTTGATCCGTTGGCCTTCTTTGGACCAAGTTCGTCTCGTTCGTCCATCTTCGTCCTCCCATTTGCTCCGTAGGCCTTCTTTGGACCAAGCTCGTCTCGTTCGTCCATCTTTGTCCTCCCATTTGATCCGTTGGCCTTCTTTGGACCAAGTTCGTCTCGTTCGTCCATCTTCGTCCTCCCATTTCATCCGTAGGCCTTCTTTGGACAATTCGTCTCGTTCGTCCATCTTCGTCCTCCCATTTGATCCCTAAGCCGTCTTTGGACCATGTTTGTCTCGTTCTTCCAACTTCGTCCTCCCATTTGAACCGTAGGCCTTCTTTGGACCAAGTTCGCCTGGTTCCTCCATCTTCGTCCTCCCATTTGATCCCTAGGCCTTCTTTGGACCAAGTTCGTCTCGTTCGTCCATCTTCGTCCTCCCATTTGATCCGTTGGCCTTCTTTGGACCAAGTTCGTCTCGTTCGTCCATCTTCGTCCTCCCATTTGATCCGTAGGCCTTCTTTGGACCAATTTCGTCTCGTTCGTCCATCTTCGTCCTCCCATTTGATCCCTAGGCCTTCTTTGGACCAAGTTCGCCTCGTTCGTCCTTCTTCGTCCTCCCATTTGATCCCTACGCCTTCTTTGGACCAAGTTCTCCTCGTTCGTCCATCTTCGTCCTCCCATTTGATCCCTAGGCCTTCTTTGGACCAAGCTCGTCTCGTTCGTCCATCTTTGTCCTCCCATTTGATCCGTTGGCCTTCTTTGAACCAAGTTCGTCTCGTTCGTCCATCTTCGTCCTCCCATTTGATCCGTAGGCCTTCTTTGGACCATGTTCGTCTCGTTCGTCCATCTTCGTCCTCCCATTTGATCCCTAGGCCGTCTTTGGACCATGTTTGTCTCGTTCG